>JAPYZO010000272.1:0-54655 GCA_030522905.1 Torymus flavipes | reverse complement strand
CAGTAAGCTGCTCCCCGCGTTTCTCTACAAAATACGGATTTATTGATTGACTTTAGTATGTAAAAACTGTTCTAATACTTTCTTTAATACCTAATACACCTGCGAAAACTCGATTTTATATTATAATAGCCCCAAATTATTTTAATTGACAAAAAACACTTTTCACAGTAGGTGGCGCTCCGATCGGGGTAGACAGCACTCTTAAAGAGTTTTTTGGCAATTAAAATAATTTGCGCCAATTACAATTACAATATAAAAATCGAGTTTTCGCAGGAAGCATTATAATAGTTTTTACAAACTAAAGTCAATTAATAATAGTACATTATGTAACAAGAAAGAAAAGACGCTCTTGATTCCCGCGCGTGCGCATACGTTCACTGCGGGCAATGAGCACGGGAGCCCTGCGTTGGTCCCGCACTATTTTGTCTGCAGGGATGTATATAAGGAATGTATATCTATATATACAATATATATATATAGATATACATTTCTGACAAATGTATGCTCTGAAGTTGCTCAAATGATACAGTCAGAAATCAGAATAGTGATTAGTGCGGGACCAACGCAACGTTGATCGATTTCGTTCGTTGTAGGGTGGCGCCACTTTAGCTCCGCACGAAGCTACACTAGTGCGGCAGAGACCCTAAACCAGCAGTACAATTACAAGGCTGTGTCTCCATTCTCCAATCGGTTATAACCAGCGTGCACGAAACGCGCTCACTTTATTGGTCACTTTATTGGTCGGGGACAGGATTGCGCGCCTACGACGACCAATGAGAGAAGCAAGCGCGTTACGTGCACGCTTGTTATTACTGATTGGAGACACAGCCTAAGTAGTTTTTGATTATCAAACGATACGAGCGAATACTTGCACTTGCGTGCTTTCAGTATAACCTATCGAAAACATGGTAATACTTCGTACAATTTTCTTTTGTTTATAATTGTAACAAAAATATTCATTTTATCGTTGTAGTGTTTATGTTGCGCATTATCTCCGCATTTTAAGCAATAAATTTTAGTGTATTTCGAAATATAACCTATAAGTGACGCAATGTTAAATGGTAGAAAGGTTTACAATAGAATTTTCTAGTAAATTTATATATATTTATTTTGAACGTATACGTATAAATTTCATTAGGATTATACTAATGACTTGTTCTCTTATTAAACGTTTATTTAATAGATTGCATAATGCTTATATTGAATTGTTATTGTAAAAAAAATATTTTTCAGACGTCTGCTATAATTGCCGGCCTAGGCTTAGCTGCTGCAGGATTTGCAGGACGTTATATATTAAAGCAAATGCCAGCGCTCTCCCAAAAAATGGCTGAAGCAGTAAAAAATATGCCTAAGTTAGATTCAGCGGTAAGACTTTTATCACATATCTTTTATTCATAAACCAAAGAAATATCTCAATGACAATTGATATCTTATTTTATAAAATTATAGTCATTGGCAAACAGTAAATATTACAAAGGAGGTTTTGAACAAAAAATGACTCGTCGAGAAGCAGCACTAATTTTAGGAGTTTCACCTGCAGCACCTAAAGCAAAGGTGAAAGAACAATTTAAAAAAGTTATGTCTGCAAATCACCCTGACCGTGGTGGTTCACCTTATTTAGCTGCAAAAGTCAATGAAGCCAAGGATTTATTAGAAAAATGAACAAAATTTTATATTTTAATTACTTTAATAATTATTTATATCAATAACAAGTTTTATTCATATTGCTATAGAGTTCAATTATAAATATAAACACTCAAAACCTTGTAAAATAAAAAGTGTAAATAGTACACATTGTATATAATTGCAAACTATAATTTTAATAAGTATAGTATTTTTAAAAGATACCTTTACTTGTTACTATATTTACTTTGTACATATCATTAAAAACTGTGATTATAAATATAATTCGATGTACATAATTATCAATATAATTATCAAATTTTCGTTCAATTAATACATGAGATACGTCATATTTATTTAAAATTGAATTATACTATTAATAATTCTATAATTCTATATTTTAAAAAGTCTATATTCAAAGCGAACAATAAAAAGATTATGATTAATACGTATAGGTCATCGAGCCCGCGATTTACGTCTCTTGAAAATCTCAGGTTTCAAGTTCAAACTTTGAAATATATACATTTCAATCGTTGTACAATAGTTGCAGTACAATTGAAAGACTCCTTTGAACTAACATGACAAATTTCTATAGACTTTTTTTTGCTAATGTTACTGTTATATAGTAGCAATAAATTTAATCATCATATCACAAGTAACAGGAAACACAGTGAAACTGTACAGAGAACTATGCATTTTAGTAATTGTTGGACAAATGTAACAAATTGGTCACCACATTGACTAGAGTCTGTCAGCGGAGAAAATTTAACCACTAGTACTACCGTCTTGCTTTAGCATTTTGTTGATCCTTATGGCTTTGTTCTATTTTATTTCTTAATTTTGTTAATGTATTACTAGGTAACGAACCAGGAACTTTAAATATACTCTAAAATATTAAATAAATAAGATTTAATCATCATATCAGAATTTTACCAAACAAAATTTAAAAAGTTTTTAAATAACTGGTTTGTAAAATTACCTGCATAAAGTCATGACATTGAAGAACAATACTATCCTTGGTAATTTCTTTAAAGCACTCTGCTAGTTCAGTAAAATCCTGACATGCCAATAAATTTTCTCTATTCCTTTTAATTAAAGTTAATGCTACTCTGAACACAATTTTACTGCCTTCATAAAAAAGACAGTCCCATATTCTTAATGTTGTCTGTAATCGAAATAAATTATATTTGTACAAAAAAATTTTTGTAATGGTATTTATAGTATATAAATATTTTTACCTCAATTGGCAAAACTTCTGCAAATAAGCAAATAAACCATTTTGTTGTGATAACTGCCCATGGCAATCCCATATTTGTCACATGTTGATACACATCTGGCATTTTCATCCTAATTATTATATGCACTTATTATCACTCATTTGAAATTTATATTCTACTTTAGTAGCACAAAAAATAATACATTTAATTTTACCTGACTAGTTCTGCTAAAACATCGATATCAATGAGCAAACCTTTCATTGTTGGTGTATAATACTCAGGTAAAATCTTTTCTATCAATATTTTTAGCAACCAGAAAGCTGTTTCTTCACTTTTTGTTACCAGTAATAATAATCCTGCTATGTAATTCAATCCCTACAAAAAATTATATATACATTAGACTAATATGGTCATATAAGATAAACCTTTAGTGAGCCAGCATTTTTCTTTTGAAATTTGATATTTTTCTAGAGGTATGATTTATGTATGTAAATAGCCAACAAGTACAGTGGAGTTTTTAAGTTAACTGCTGTCCCCTAACATAGTCAGGCTGGCCCTCTAAAGATTAAATAAACAATAAGTTCTTACTTGACAGTATCCAACTTTTCTATTTTGATGTGCAAAGGCTAATAATATATTATATAATTGACGTTGATGTCGATCTGTATTATTAAAAAATATGTTATCAGGAAAAGTACGTGGAAGATCTGTTTTAATAATATCTGTAATTTGTGAATCATGAGGACCAGTCAATAGTTCTTGATACATGTTCGGAGATTTATTTTTGACTTCTTCCCCACCACTGACAGCAAGCCACACCTGCAAAAAATATAAGTTTTTAATAATTAAATTTTGTATATACATCATTATTATTATTTTTTAGATAAAATAATATCTACCAATCCTCTGTGTTCTCCTGGAATACCTTTGCGGACATAACGTTTTATGGTAATACTACGTTGTGGGGACTTCCCTTCCCCTATTATTTCAGCCCATTTTTTTGCTCTTTTGGCAAGTACTTTCAAGTATTCAGACATAAATTCCTCATATGTTTCATAATTAAAATTTTGTGGCCTTTCAAATCCATATTCATCAACATTGCTTAAAATAAAAAAAAAATTATTTTAGTTAAAATTGCATTTGCAGAATGCTTAAATTGTAGCATGCATCAACCCTACAGATGAATTTGATTATCATTTTCATTCAATTATTATTGAAATAAGAAGAAACAAACAAGAACCAAAATAAACAAACATAAGTCATAACAATCTATATAGGGAAATATTCCATTTTATAACCTCATAAAAATTAACAATAGATGTCCATTTATGCACTTAAAGTTCTAATTAAGAAATAAATAAAATGAAAAAAATTTTAATCAGTTTGACTGATTCAGCGTTACCTAAAACATGAAGTGGCCATACCCCAAATCACTGTTTTTGGCCTTAAAATAACGCGACACAGTAATCATGTGTACGATCGTGTGCAAGTGCGAGGAATGAATAATCGATTACGAATTATTTCTGATATTATAAACGGGTAAGGTTAGTCCAGAGGTTACATCGATGGTTTGCGATTTTGTGGACTCGACTTTAGAGGAGTCGGGACTGTGTCACGATTTTTATCGATACACAAAACTCACCACATGGTAACTACAGAGAGGATAAAATGGCGCTAATCGTACCCTGCGTGGCCAGTAAGCAATTTTCTTTATTTTAATATAAGACATTATTTAATTCTTTGCGCTAGCGATCGTAGCCCACGTTCGAATCGCCGAAATTTTTGCGACATTAGAGTCATGCTGGGCACCTTGTCAAGCTCGTTTTTCACTCGATTCCAACTGACCGACATTGACTAATTGTAAAAACATCTATCATGCACTTATTCGAAATACCGATAAAAGATCAAATTACGCTTACAAATGAACGAAATTTATTACATATAATTACTTTGGTATAAGTAACTTGAGCAGTGTCGTTTATTCAAATGATAAGCCATTTAAGTCGATATATGAGTAAACTTTAAACTGGATTTGACCTGAATGTTCATAATGTACCAGTGAAAGATAACGACAGTATATTATAACATATGTGAACGAAAAGATGATAATTGTTGCAGAATAAATAACATTCTATGGTCATTAATAATTTATTGGAATAAACAAAAGTGAAATTCTCTATTTTACAGTAAGAGGTTCGACTGGTATCAGTATCTCTCAAGGCCCTCCGACTTATGAACCAGTGTCCGCATTTATTAAAGATGACAGCAAGCATTGCAAAGCAATGGCCTTCAGCCCTATGGGCCACTACTTTGCATGGGCGAATGCTGCAACCATTAAAGTTGTTTCGTGTGAAACATGGCAGGTTATTGCAGAAATCGAGAAACCGAAGGTTCAAGCTCTTGCCTTCTCACCTCAAGATACTTATCTCATGACATGGGAACCTTTTGTTGGTAAGTGCTAAAACTCTATAGATTTATTTTGAATGAATAGATAACGAAATTAATAAGTGAATATTGTTTATAGTATCAACGGAAAAACCTCAGGGTAGCCCAAATCTTCATTTTTGGGATCCAAAAACTGGAAAGTTAGAGAGAAGTTTTATTCAAAAGAAACAAACTGACTGGTAATACTTAAATTTTAAAGAGACAAATAATAATGTGCATCATAATAGTCTTTAAATTTTAAATTCTTGTTATTATTATATATTGTTATGTATTAAATTGTAAATTATTTGTTTTAGGGAACCCCAATGGTCAAGTGATGAAAAAATTTGTGGTATGTTAGTTAATAATGATGTTGTGCTGTACGAGCAAGCCAATTTTGATGTTATTTTACATAGGATAAATGTAGCTAAAATTTCCAAGTTTAGCATTTCTCCGAGTGCTGCCCCTTATCATATCTTTTGTTGCATGCCTGGTAAGATTTACGAGTAATTATATAATTTTATAAAAGTTTATAAGTTTTAAAATAATTTTAATAAATTTAGGAAAATCTGGCCAGCCATCTATTGGTAAATTGTTCGAATATCCTAAATTCCAAGCAAATCAACAAATAGCATTTAGAAGCTTTTACCAAGTACGTTTAAATTATTTCATTTGTTTTTTCTTAGATGTTATTATGGTTTAACATTATTATTATAGAACAATATTTTATTATATAAAAATAATTTTAGGATGACAGAATTGAATTTTATTGGAACAAACCAGGAACTAGTTTATTACTACTTACTAGTTCTGATGTTGATAAGACTGGTGCTTCCTACTATGGAAAACAAACTTTACATTTTATTAATACAAAAGGCCACACTGCACTTGTTACAATGAGTAAAATAATATTTCCTTTCTTAATTTTCTTAATAATTTAGTTTTTATGAAATAATAACAAAATTTTTATTGAAATTTTATAGGTAAGGATGGTCCTATTCATTCACTTCAGTGGTCCCCTAAAGCCACTGAATTTATAGTTGTATATGGATTTATGCCATCAAAAGCTTCATTGTTTAATCTGAAATGTGAACCAATATTTGAATTTGGTACGAAACACCGAAACGCTGTTTATTATAACCCCCATGGAAACAATATCCTTTTTAATTATATTATGATTATTTAATATTCAAAATAATTATTTTTATTTTAATTCGATTTCTATAATTTTATTATACCTTAACCACTGTGCACTTGCCATTTTGACTGGTTTTGGAAATTTGAGAGGAGATGTTGAGTTATGGGACATAGCAAATAAGAAAGTTATAGCAACATCTGATGCTCCTGATACTACAATGTTCGAATGGTCACCTGATGGTGAGCATTATGTGACAGCTACTACAGCACCAAGGCTTCGAATGAGTAATGGGTAAGTAATACATTGAAATTTTCATTTAGTTTATTATTTTATAAAAACAATCTATAAAAAATGAGAGTTAAACTTATGGTTTATTCTACAGATTTAAAATTTGGCATTACACTGGTACTCTGTTGTATGAAAGACCATGGAATAAACAAGAAGAACTATGGCATGTTACATGGCAAAAGTACCCTCCAAATACGTTTAATGAAAAACCTATAAGTTACAAAGCAGTAGAAGGTATTGCACCTAGTCAACCACAGGGTAAGATAAAATTAAGAAATAATTCTACATTTATTTATTAAAAGGTAACGATTTCAATGATCAACTTTATTTTATAGCTTCCAAACAAGCATACAGACCACCTTCTGCAAGAGGAAAACCAGCATCTACTTTTAAACTACACGATGATGAAGATGAAGTTAAACCACCTGAATGTAAGTAGATTATATTTTATATTTTCTTCTTATTTGTATGAAATGAGATAAATGCTATGTTTTTTATTTATTTATAGCAAATCCATCAAAAAATGCTCTTAAAGTTAAGAAAAAACGTGAAGCTAAGAAAGCTAAGAAAGAACAAGAAGCCTCTTTGTCTCAAGCACAAGGTGCAACATCAAATGGCCAAGTAAGCAGTTCATCTAAAATCAGCAGTCCAACTGCTGCCACAACTAATTATAACACCAATGATCCAGAAAAAAATAAAAAAATAAAAAAAATTAAAAGCGTAAGTATATATAATCCTTTTGTGCAGAAGATGTGAATTATTAGAAAGAAAAGATATTAAAAATTTATTATTTTTTTTTTTTTATAGAAACTGGACGCAATAGCAAAATTGAAAGAATCGCAAGCAGCTGGTAAACAATTAGAGATCAACCAATTAGATAAAATAAAAAAAGAAACCGAATTATTTAAAGAATTAGAAGAATTGATTATATGATGCTTGATCGAGTATCAAACTCAAACTGCTTCATGCCTGACAAAAAAATACCAGGTGATCTTGGAAAGTCGGTAATATCTTGGACCAATCGCACCTTTGAAACGAATCAAACTTATCATGCATTCAAGATTCGTTATTGTGATTTGTTATCTATCTATCAATTGCCAGATGTTGGTGCACAAAAACAGTTAATTGGTAGTGATATTACTGAATACTCATCGAATAGTTGATGTAAATGATTCGTCAGTATCTAAAAACGATCGAGTTTACTTTTTAGTATTCATTAAAAGAAAAACAATTTATCATCCAAAGGATTAATCTACGTGTTACAAGCACGAGTGAATGGCATTTCAAGTGTAGCCCAGCACAACTGTAAAATTTACTATATGCGAAATCTTGTTCCTTCAAGTAATAACTTGAACATAAGAATTGTAAATACATTTACCCTCTGTGTTCATTTGTAATACCCCCTTTTCACATTGTTGATACATTTCTATCGAATTTCCAACCACCTTAGTGAATTCTTATTAGATCAATGTTTCTAAATTTCATTTCTTCTTATTTCGTGGGTTTTCTTGAGTGGAACATGATAACTATTTATACTTACAATCTAAGTGTTTTTTTGCTTAAGATCGAAAAATCTTTAAATAGAAGTTATTTCTCTGAATTTGTTTAAAACGAATTGACTAATCTCCAAAAATATATAAACGACTATATATGACATTTTATTCTTAAAAATAATACAAAATAAACAAGTATGCTAAGAGAATGTTATGTTTACTGGTTTATTTTATCTTTTAGATACGCATTTTTGTCATTCATCACAATACAATTGACTTACAAATTTAAAATATTTTTGATCAAATAAACGACTAATTTTTTGGTATCTACATCAACAATCTTTTTAATTGTTTTCTAACTCACATTATTACCGACGGTGATTAAATCACCGCCGTTTAAAGCTCCGCCATCCGACTATACATTACCCACAATTTATCATTTTCTTTCCCTGCCAAAACATTAAGTAATCGACGCATTCGGCGCGTCGATCGTCGTACGACAGCGCATAACTTATCGCAAACCAGCAATCGATTCATTTAAAGTCAAAAAATCGTGTGTCGCATGCGTGCAAACTATATACATCAACACGGCATTCTCCCATCATCGGCACGTATCGGCCCTTCTTTGTTTTTGTCCGCTGGGCGGAGGGGGAAAGTGCGCTCACGCGCTAGGTATACGCGAGCCGGTGCGCGTCAACGTCATCGTACCTAAGTATCGCGCGCGTGTGCCACGAAAGAATTAGAAAAAAATACACATACCTAGGTATATATTAAAAGTATTGAAACACGCGTCGCGCCGTTGTGGGAGGAGCTTTACTCTGTTTACAGATCTCTCGCCGACGACGCGACTTTTTCGTAGAACAGCCGCAACTAAACGATATTATACTCCACCGCAGCACGACTATTATGCTCTACTACTACGATACACCGTTGTAAAGAAAAAGAGGTAGGTGCGTAGATTATACGCTTATTATATTATTATATTGCGTGTCGCGCAACAAGCCCTTCCCGACGACTTCCGCGTTATTATTACAATATATAATCCCCTCGCGCGAGGCCCACACACGCCACGCGCAGGCGGCTTTTCGCTCGCGTCGTCGTCTCTCGTCTCGTCCTTTTAAACGGCCTTGCCAGCCTTGCCACTAGTCAGTGCGGTCGCACGCACGCACGTTTTGTGTGTATACATACACACGTGCACACATATGTCTACTTATACAGCCGCGCTTGTGTACACACGCTGACACGCACTATACGCAGTCGCACATCGCGACGATCATCTGGTATGCGTGGTCTAGAGGGAGGGGGGAGAGGCGAGCAAGAGTGCTCCGAAACTCCGAAATCGCGCGCGCGCGCCGGCGGGGAAAATCGTCTTCCCGGTAGGCGGTATACCTAGTCGGTATAGTATAGCCGAGTATCGCGTTACATCCCCTCGCGCGCGATCGCTCGCTCGCCAGACGTCAACACACGCGTTTTGTATATATATATACACACACATAGCCGAATCGAGATAGCTGGGTATATAATAACGTCGCAAGTGGCGCAGGGTGTACATGTTCTTCTTCGCCGAGTGAGTTGTTCGGTATATAATCGGGGGGTGTCCGGCCGCGCTATCGTCGTCGTCGCCGTCGTCGCCACCGCTGCTGCATACGGAATATCGCAGCAGCAGCAGCAGCGCCACTCCCCGCCTCTCTGCCGTGCGCAGCGCAGCTGGGGCCTCGGCTGTCTCTCTTTCACCCGTGGCCGTGCGTGTATGCCTATGGGCACGACGATTGTGTGTAGGTATAGGACTACTACTAGCAGCAGCGCGCGTTCCACACACAGCTCGCGCGCGCCGCGGAGCTGAGCAGCAGCATCAGAGAGGCAGTAGCAGGCCGCAGCGAGCGAGTCGTCGCCATTTTGTCCGGAGTTCGGCCCGGTTTTGCCCCCCGAGGTGATCCGACCGAGGTGGTGAAAAGAGACGTGAGAACAGCGGGCTGCGCCGAGGCTGCGCCTTCGGGACGAGATCAGCGCCTGTTCACCAAGGTACAGTCGGGTGAGCGCAGACCCCCCGAGAAAGAGACAGATAAGCTGTGAGTGAGAGAAAAAGAGAGTGAGTGAGAGAGGGGGGGGTAGATAGAGCGACACACTCGTGTGATCGTCGTCGTCGTCGTCTTCGACGCTATATAATACGGAGCTGTGTGTAGGTATAAGCTCGTTGCTCCGACTTGAGTGGAAGTTGCATGCAAGTTGAGTGCTTGCTGTGTTTTGAGGCGACGCACCCGTGCGCGCACGCACGTACGGACGTAATATTATTTCGCGTGTAAGCGCAAGACGCCCCCGACGTTTCGCCGTCGTTTTGCGCGTGCTCACGCTTGTGCACGCAGACTTGCATCTGCCACCCGGATGGAAGCCCCGGTGCAGCGTTAGTGCGGGTGCATCCCCGGCGCGGGCTTTGGGCGTTTGACAGCGGTCGGCTTATCTCTCTCCTTCTCTCGCTCTCTATGTGTATATATATATGTGCCTCTCTGTGTTTCTCGGGCGGTGTATAAGGAGCCGTGCGCAGATCGTTGGCGTGTTTGTGTCACTCTCTCTCTCTCTCTCTCTTTCTCGCTCGCTCCCTCGGGCGCGCGGTGGCTGCGTGTGGCTGCGTGTGGCTGTGTGTGCGTGCAGTGCTCTGAAACACACGTCGCTCTGCTCTTATACTCTCCTCGCATTGTCCGGGCGGTTGGTGGACGGACGAACGAACGGACGGACGTAATCGCCGCCGCGACGGCTGCCTTTCGGGGCTAATTGTGAAGAGTGAGAGAAAGAGGAGAGAGAGGGAGAGACTCGAGAGAGTAAAGAAGAGGAGTGCCCCGTGTCTGTCTCGGGCGGACGTTTTTGCGAGAGAGCGCGCGTGCGAATCAATCCGAGCCGCCAGGGGCTAGGCCCCGTCTCGCACCGAGGCGCCGCGCTCGCACCGGGAACCATCGTCGTAAGTACTCCACCCGTCCCTCAGAGTAACGCGGAAAACGCGCCGCATTAGTACCTTTAAGTGCGCCAAGTGAGTTGGTGACACTGGTTTTGGAGCAGTGGGGCGAGATTGTATGTGTGTATGGGTGTGTGTTGATGGTAGTGTGCATGTAGTGCAGTTGACAGGACGGCTTCATTTGACGGACGTTATTTTCTTTGTTACAGATAATGTAGATATAGGTTAACAGAACAAGGCCTCTACAACAGAAACGTATTTCATGATACTACTGGATGCTCGTTGGTGGTGTGACTTGGTCCAAAACATACATACCCAAAGCGTCAGGCTGTAGCGCTCGCAAGACAGTATGACGATTGCTACAAGAGGCCAAGGGGTGGGAATCGATCCACCTGACAGTCATCAGAACACAATGGTTTGTTTATTACTGCTATTTTAATGGATGAAAGCAGGCATGTGTGATTTATGTGTGTGACAATGTTGCAATCTATTGATTTTGTAGATACCCAGTTCACCTGGTCAACAGCAATTGGCAGACAGCATGTCTAGCCTACAAATAAATGACAATGTAGTACCAGCTGATTGCCCCAGTGAATTGACAACAACTGCTGGCGAAGAGAACAATCAGCAAAGATTGGAGCCCGACTTTCCCCATGCTAAACTTGCTATGCTGGATGAAAAAATATCTAGTCCAAGATGGGTAGTGCCAGTTTTACCCGAACAAGAATTGGAGTGCCTGTTACAAGCCAGCATCGATTTATGCAAAAAAGGTACTATTGTCTTATGTGCCAAGTGTAGTTTTCAGTTTAGATACTAATATAGTAAACATTGCTAATGACTGACTGAATTTCGTTTGCAGGAATTGATGTACAAAGCGAGGCATGTCAACGTTTTTTTCGGGAAGGGCTAACAATATCTTTTACAAAAATTTTAACAGATGATGCAGTAAACAGTTGGAAACCAAATATTCATCATTACATAAATGCTAATTGCCAACGACTGGTAGAACTGTGTGTTTTGAAATTGGATGAGGACTGGTTTCCTCTTCTAGATTTACTTGCTATGGTTTTTAATCCTAATAACAAGTAAGTAATAGATTAATTTTTTTTTATCACACCGAGACGAAAGTACCACATTCCCGCCCGGCGCAAAAACAGGAATGTGGCATTTTCGGCCTCGTTGTGAGGAAAAATAGTATACGCTCCACGGGAGTAAAATTGTCCAGCCCATATCTCGTGTTTGCAACCCTCGCCTACGGCTCGGGTGGCAATTTACACGAGCTGTAGACTGTCCAAGTTATTTCCTGCCTAGGTGCGTAATATACTATATTATTAATTAGCTAATGTTCTTCTAATGTTTCCATTTATTATTTTTATTAGATTTCATACATTTAATGCAATGCGAGTATCAGAGACTGTACCTATTGGTAGCAATATTCCTGATGATGAAATATATGCTCGGTCTCCTCAAGATAGTAGAAATCCACGTGGCTGGCTTGTTGATCTTATAAACAAGTAATTAATTCACTTATAACTATTTACTCATGTAATGTAAAAGCATGTAATAATGATTATTTTTCTTACAGATTTGGTAGTCTTAATGGTTTTGAAATCTTACTTAAGAGATTTCAAAGTGGACGAAATTTAACAGTGCCAGTTATTTATGCATTAATAAAGCCATTTGGCTTGTGCTGTGAATTATTAACAGTTAATTCAATACATAAATATCTAATGCCCATAGTGGTAACTACTTTTTATTTAGATTGATATAATACATTACGTTTAACTCAAAGTTTTAACAAATCTTTAATGTATTTTAGCAAATGGTGCCTCAAATTTTAGATAATTTGACTGATGCAGAACTCAAAAAAGAAGCAAAAAATGAGTCTAAAAACGATGCAATATCAGCCATAATTAAAGCAGCAAAATGCATAGTATCGCGTGTACCTTATCAGGAGGAAATGATCAAGAATTTAGAAATCTTGAGACTGAAGATGATACTGAGGCTTTTACAAATTTCTTCTTTTAACGGAAAAATGAATGCTCTTAATGAAGTAAACAAAGTAATTGCGAGTGTAAATTATTATCTTCACCGTAATCCTAGTCTTGAGGAAGAGGAATGGTTAACTGCCGAACGTATGGCGGTGAGTAACCGTGATCTAGCTGTTATTCACAAAATCTACTGCTCTTTTCTATATAATTACTGCTTTTACAGAAATGGATCAAGGAAAATGGAGTGTTGGAAATCGTGTTAAGGGATTCTTTGCATCAACCACAATACGTAGAAAAACTCGAAAAAATTTTACGATTTATCATTAAAGAACGTGCATTATCACTTGAAGATTTAGATGCTGTGTGGGCAGCACAAGCTGGTAAACACGAAGCAATTGTGAAAAATGTTCACGATTTATTAGCCAAATTGGCTTGGGATTTCAGTCCAGAACAATTAGACCACCTTTTTGAATGCTTTCAGGTACAATAAATTCTCATTAAACTAATTATAATAGTTTCATTAAAATAGTTGCACAGGAAATATAGCTTTTCTGTATAAATAACTTGCATAAATAGTCAACTTAATATTAAGAGAGTTTTTAAAGAAGTAGAAATATACAATAACATTGATCTACTACTTCACAAAACTTTTTTAGTAATTTTTCTATAAAATAGTAAAAGACTAAATATTTTCAAGAAAATATTATATACTGTAATCAAATTTTCTATTTTTTAGAGTTATTTCTTTGTTAGTTCACCAATAAGTGTATTTTTAATGTTTCTCTATTCCAGACGAGTTGGAGAACTGCCAACAAAAAACAACGAGAAAAGCTTCTCGAGTTGATTCGGAGACTTGCTGAAGATGACAAAGATGGAGTCATGGCTCATAAGGTAAGAACGAAAAATATTGTATTTTACCGACACCTATAGAAAAAAAAGTTTACAAATTATTTAAATATTTTAGGTATTGATGCTTTTTTGGAACTTGGCCCATTCGGATGAGGTACCTACAGAAATTATGGATCAGGCCTTAAATGCTCATGTCAAAATATTAGATTACTCTTGCTCTCAGGAGCGAGATGCTCAGAAAACAATTTGGCTTGATAAATGCGTGGAAGAACTAAAAACGAGTGATAAGTGGGTTCTCCCAGCACTCAAGCAAATTCGTGAAATCTGTTGCCTTTATGAACCAAATCCAAATATGGGCCACAATCAACGAACTCACCATGTATTTTATAGGTAAATAAATGTTAATCATTTGTTATTTGTTCATTCTCTTATTTTTACTGTACACTATATCTATATTATGTTTTCTATCATTTAGGCAAGAAGTTATAGAACGTCTTCAAAATCAGCATTCAGCAGTTATACTAGTGACAAACAGTTTGACAAGTTATATGGATAAAGTAAGACAGTTGGTAGCAGAAAATTCAGACATTGATCCAAATACTTGTACACCAGATAACCGTTATAATCATATAATGCAAGTGCAAGAAAGGCTCAATTTTTTAAGATTTTTATTAAAAGTAAATAGCAATCTTTTTTATATTATTGCTAAATATCTATTAATTGTACTAATTAAATTAAAAATTTTACAGGATGGTCAATTATGGCTTTGTGCAGAACAAGCGAAACAAATATGGCAATGTCTGGCAGAACAGGCAGTTTTTGTTTCAGATAGAGAAGCTTGTTTTAAGTGGTTTTCAAAGTTGATGGGAGATGAGCCTGATCTCGATCCCGCAATTAACAAGGACTTTTTTGTAAATAATATCTTATTGTTGGATCCCTCATTGCTGACCGAAAGTGGTATAAAATGTTTTGAAAGATTTTTTAAAGCTGTCAATTCCAAGGAGGGCAAGTTAAAGCAAAAAAAGCGAACAGTGTTGATGGATGACGTTGATTTAATAGGAACTCACTATTTGTGGAAGGTTTGTATAAATATTTATCTTTACTAGACTTTTAGTTTCATAACTGAAAATTATAATCTCTTATTTTTAAAGGTGGTTACTAACAGTCCAGAAGAAATAGCGAATCGTGGTATAGAACTTTTAAAAGAAGTTAACACCAATTTAGGCCCTCGATTACAATCGTCTGCAGTCGCCTTTCACGAAACATTTATAGCTGAGTGTATGGATCGCTTAAAAGCTCATTTCGATACAATTTCTATATTGAGAAAACATTCTCTTGAGGAGAAGGACGGCAAAAACGAGAGTGCTGATTTTATAAAATTGGAAGCATTAAAAATGTGCCGTGTAATGAAAGTATTGCAAGAATACCTCAATGAATGTGACATGGCCTTTCCTGGTGAAAGAAAAATTCTTCCTCTACACAGGTAAATTCTAAAATGAAGATGCTACATAATATACCTATGATTATATTATTTATTATAAGTAATAATTTTTATTTACATCTGATTTTTATTAATTTTTTTATTTACAAGGATAAAACACTTAACTCATGAATTATTACTACTATTACAGGGCAGCAAGAGGCAAACATTTGGCTCTAATTATAAGGTTTGCGAATCCTGCACGAAACGTTGACGATATTGAAATTTTCACACATACAAATGACACATTAGCATCTTTAAGACGGCAAATATTGCGCAGAATTAAGGCTAGTGGTACAAATGTCAAGCTCGATCTATTTATTAACGGAGAAGCATTAGAACCAGCTGATGATAGAAAACTTCTTTCACAAATTCCTTTACGAGATAAAATGGTAAAACTAAGCTTAATTCAAATTATTCAATAACAAATCGTCAGTGAATATATCTAACGTATTTGTATAATTTTTTAGTTATTATCTGCAAAACTTAGTCAAGCAAATACAAACATGCCAAGCTCTCCTGATAGTAGTTCTGACAGTTCTACCAGTTCACCACATCATCCTTACACTAAAATGGAAGGTTGTATAAAATTCTTCTGTCCCCCAGCAAGTCAAGAAGCAGAGAGTAGTTTACCAGGAGTGGTAAGTGTTCTCTATTTTCACAATCAAATATTGATTATTTGAAATTAAATACTATTATTATTTTGTTTACTTTAGCTCTTATCCCAGAAATCCCAATACGCCAATTTCTTCTTTCAATTGGCTGATGTGGGCTGTACCCTTGAACACGCAGGATTGCGAGACGGTGCACGTAATCTTTTGCAACTAGTACCACCGGATACTCTTACAGTACAACGACTACAATGGTTTTTCGGGCGCTTTAAAGAAGACGAGGCTCCTGTAAATTCTTCCATTGACGAGTCAACCACTAGCGTGGATTCATTGTTTTTTAGAGCAAGTCCAAGTCAAGTTTTATACAATTTAGAGGTACGATATTTTTTAATTATAATTATTTTCTACGCCTAAGAAAATTATAACATTCAATTCTTTAACCTAAAAAAAAACAATTTATTTATTAAATTTCAGGTCTTATATGCTCTTCTCATGCCCGCACTCGATCCTATGTCGGAGAAGGCATGCGAATTTCAGCTAAATTTGATTAAAAGTGGCGAGGCAGGAGTAATATTTGACATGTTAACGAAGAATAACTTTTTACCGAACGCCGACGAGACGACGAAAAGATCAGCTTACTTGACGGTCCTGAAACTGTGTAAGCTCCTGCTCTCAGTGATGGCTAACGTGATGGCAATGCTGATAGATGGGGCGATGCCCATGAGGCGGCAAAGCGTAAACCACGACAATCAGGCGTCTAAGCAAGTACCGATAACGGTGTTGAAGCAAGCTCTAATCAGTGTGCCTAACCAAAATACAGAGTATATGCTGAGGTCGGTGGCGGCAAAGCTTGCCACATTGCTCGCAGATGACATGTACATGGGCGTCTCCGAGCTGGACAGGTACCAGCAACTGCTGCTGCAGGCGCTCTCATGGAAACTGCCGGATGTTGCTACTATTCGTGCCATAATTAGATTAGCCTGGGCCGCGTCCAGTGGCAGTCTGAATCACGTCAATGCCTCTGCACAAGTGCTTCACGAGATGCATGAAAACAATGCGAAGGAGCAAAGAAGCTTGGATAATAACGATGTATTGGGTATGAATAATGTTTTACAACTTAAAAAATCGTTTTATGGGATTTTTAATGTTTCGTAGCAGATTCTTTGCCAACGGTAGTTAAGGGGTGGAAAGACTTTTAATTATAATTATTGTGCGTACGATAATATTTTTAAATTATTAATAAATATATTTATGGAAAAGTGATAAATAATTATTAATAGTGTGGTTTTAAAGTAAAAACTGAAATCGTAATATTACCATAGTTAAAAGCTAAAACGATATTGTAAAAAAATATTTTTTTCTTAATAACTATCTAAAAATATATTTTTTTCTAGTTTGTAAAGAAGCATTGGAGGTATTGACTATAGCTTTGGTATCGAATCCAAAAGCACTAGAAGATTTAACGAGAGACACCGCGTGGCAACAAGCGTCCGAGAATGTCATGTGGAATACCTTTTTAATAGACCTTGTACTGGTTAGCACATCGCGGGCGATTCGCGGTACTGCTGCCGAACAATTTCTGCTAATATCTTCGTGGTGTAGCAGTGGCCATCAGGCTCTTCAATTTTTTATTACCCGACTATTTCCTGTCATCACTACCACGGTCATGGAATATGCTAAGCAGAGTCACGAATTTTTTCAAGTAAGCATTGTGTTGTTAACCATAAACTCGCTTCATTTTGAAGTAATCGTTTGTTATTGATTATTTACCTTTGCATTTTAGCTCTTGTGTAGGCTGTTGAATTATGCCCATATATCGGGATGTCCATTGGCATCCGCTGAAAATTGGTTAAACGTAGAGGTAATGTGGTTAAAAGAAGTTCGCGATCGCGTCCAGGAGACCGGAGACACTCAAGTGGACGAAGCAGTTTTAGAAGGACATTTAGGGCTTACCAGGGAACTATTATCGTTTCTTCCATCTAGTAAGAAATATGAATTAGGATCAGACGAAAAACGAGGTGTTAATCTAATAAAGGTCAGTATCGCGGTCACTAATTGTTTGCTTCGATTAACTCGTTTTTTTTATGCCATTCACTTGTTTTTTATTTACACATCTAACTTTTATTAACGTTTCTAAATAACCAATATTTATATTTTAATTCAAATATTGAAAAGATTATAAATTTTTATTAATATATTCAATAATATTTTCTGGACAAATATTGTCCAATATTAAAAGAAATTATCTACTGAGTCGAAAATGCATTTTTCCATTAACAAAATTAAAACTTCATGATAACAGGAATTAGTTCAAGACTTCATATTCCCGGCATCGTGTGCGATGCTGCAGCTGCGCAACGCGGGCGAGTTGAGCTCGTCACAGGCTGTGCCAGTTTGTAGCACGCCTCAGTCTATTAGCGCAGCTTACGATCTTCTCGTCAGTCTCTGCACGGGCTGTGTGCCCAACATGAAACTTCTAGTCACCATGCTCTGCGACATGTTCTACTCGGACAAGGATGAACCTCTCGTCGAGTGGGACTATTTGCCACCCGTAGGACCTCGGCTACCCAATGGCTTTGTCGGGCTCAAGAACGCCGGGGCGACTTGTTACATGAACTCAGTGCTGCAGCAGCTCTACATGGTTGAGAGCATTAGGGTAGGCCTACTCGCGGCTGAAGGAGCAGCTACGGACCTCAACGAAGATTTCTCAGGCGAGGAGAGAATCGAAGGTGAACAGACGATAGAGGCCACCGATAACGATACGAACGAAGAGAAGTGCAGTGCCGACGAGTCGCGCAAGGAGTACAACATTGGAATTCTAAAGCAGGTTCAGGCGATTTTCGGACATCTCGCGTATAGCAAGCTGCAGTACTATATTCCTCGTGGACTTTGGAAACATTTCAAGTTAGTTTTTTTTAAATTTTTTTATTTAAAGTAGTATTGTTTAATTACGTCGAATTTATTGTATAACAAACGTTTATATTATTATAGGCTCCAGGGTGAACCTGTAAACCTTCGTGAACAACAAGATGCAGTTGAATTTTTCATGAGTCTTGTTGAAAGTTTAGATGAAGCTTTAAAAGCTTTGGGTCACGATCAAATTATGAGTAAAATTCTTGGAGGTTCATACAGTGATCAAAAAATTTGTAAAGGCTGTCCCCATAGGTAAGTATACGAAATGCAAAAGTTACTTTTTTTTTTAATCTATATCAAAAATATTAAATTTTCTCGTAATGATTATAGATACTCTAAGGAAGAGCCATTTAGTGTAATAAGCGTGGATATTAGGAATCATAGTAATTTATTGGACTCTTTGGAGCAATATGTTAAGGGAGAGTTGCTCGAAGGAGCAGACGCATATCACTGTGATAAATGTAACAAAAAAGTAAGTTTTGATGACTAAAATTCTTATCGCACATACAATGTTGGAATATGGACTTATTCAAACCATTATTATTTTAGGTTGTGACGGTTAAACGATTATGTGTTAAGAAATTGCCTCCTATTCTGGCAATTCAGTTAAAGAGATTTGAATATGACTTTGAAAGGGTTTGCGCTATAAAATTCAATGATTACTTTGAATTTCCGAGAGATCTTGACATGGAACCTTATACGGTCTCGGGTCTCGCCAAATTAGAAGGAGAAATTATAGACTGGGACCATGAAGAGGCAATTAAAGGAACCTGCACGAAATATCAGTTGACTGGTATTGTAGTTCACAGTGGACAAGCTAGTGGAGGTCACTACTACTCTTATATTTTACACAGGTAACATATGCTTAATGATGTTTAATTATGATATAACCGTTGTCCATACATTTCAAGATTATACAGGCATAATTTATTATTTTATTTATACAATAGGCAAAGTGACAGATCGGGAAAATGGTACAAGTTCGATGATGGAGATGTAACAGAATGCAAAATGGAGGAAGAAGAAGAAATCAAATCTCAATGCTTCGGTGGTGACTACATGGGAGAAGTGTTTGATCATATTTTAAAACGAATGAGTTACCGAAGACAGAAAAGGTGGTGGAACGCATATATGCTATTTTACACTAGGGTCGACGTAGAACAAAATACTCAATTAAAGAAAGTCAATGAATTATCATTGTGTAAGTATAAATTTTTAAAATACATTCTAGACTATCATCATTGCACTATTAACTTGAATTGTTATGGTACTGAATATACACTTTACAACTTTTATTTAGATACAAAATTGGGAGTATCTAAAATGCCCCCGGCAATCGAGTATAGCGTCAGAAAACAGAATATTAAATTTATGCATAACCGGAATCAATTCAATACAGAATATTTCCAATTCGTTAGAAAACTTGTATCATGCAATCGTAATCGACAAAATCTTGAAAAATTGACTCCAGAAGCTGAAGAATTATCAATGTTATCCGTGCAGCTTGCGTCAAAATTTCTATTTTATACTGGTTTTCATACCAAGAAAACTTTACGTGGAACTGCAACTGATTGGCATGATATTCTATGTCATCATTTGTTGGGAAGTAAAGCAGTTCGTTCTTGGTTTGCTCACAACGTTTTATTCAACCATCCACACAGGTACTACTTGAACAAAATTTCATGTTAAAAGTTTTATAATCAGAAAATTTACTCAATATATAAATATTTTTTTAGATTTTGTGAATATCTACTGAGCTGTCCCAGTACAGAAGTTAGAAATGCCTTTTTGAAGATCCTCGTGTTCTTGGCTCATTTTTCGTTACAAGATGGACATTGTTTGCCCCCTCTTAATGCTCCAAGTAAGGACTTACTAAATATTATGCTAAATAAATTGAAAATTTATTTTAATTGACAATGATTATGTTTATTTAAACAATTACTAATCTTACAGCTATGTTACTGGATCCAACGGCAACTCTTAGTGATCATTTACTGCACTCGGTGCTCATGCTTTTGCATCGAGAAATCTCTGATCACGGTCGTCATTTGCCTCATTATTTTTCATTGTTCCTCAACTATGCTTCACTTGGACAACCTCAAAAGTTACAACTTCTAAAGGTAATTACAATTACTCTATAATTACAAATTTTCGAGATTTCTGCTCATTTCTTTATTTTGTTGCAAAATATACAATAAAAACGTCTATTTCAGTTGAACGTTCCAGTGACATTTATATTAGTAGCTACTGATGAAGGACCAGGTCCAGTAATTAAATATCAATATCCAGAATTGACCAAACTCCATCAGGTAGTGAGCATTTTGATACGTTGCTGCGATGTATCATCGAGGGCACAATCAAGTAATCAAAACAATGCTCCACTACCGAATCCTTATAGAGATCCGGGTTGTAGTACAGATTATCTTATGCCGATCCAACCTTCGGCCGCTGAGGTTCTTTTCGGTAGTGCGTTTTATATGAAGAAGTTGATAGAAGACGCAAGCGCTACTGAGGAAATAGTCAAACTTCTGCAGTACTTGTGTTGGGAGAATCCTCATTTCTCGCGAATGGTCCTCAGCGAATTATTGTGGAACGTTGGTTTTGCATATACTAATGAATTAAAACATCACACAGATTTGTTGTTGGAAATGTTACTTATGGAGGATTCGTGGCAGATGCATCGCGTCCATAACGCCTTGAAAGGTAAGGAAATATTACTAGAAAAAAAAGTAAATTTATTAAAAAAAATTTAAGATATGAAAGATACGCAGTTAATGATTAAATAAAAAAATATTTATATTATATTTGTATTGTACAGGTGTACCAGAGGAGCGTGAAGGTTTGTTCGATATAATGCAGAAGAGTAGAAGTCATTACCAAAAGCGAGCTTACCAATGCATCAAATGCATGGTACAATTGTTTACCAAATGCAAAGCAGCACATCAATTCTTGTATCAAAATGCTGAATTGAAAAAGAAATGGCTACTTGCAATTGACTGGCTCCAAGATGAGTTAGACAAGGTTATTTTATTTACATTGATATCAAACAATATTCTTTAATGATTTAAAAAGGAACTTATTCTGAATAATATTTTGTATACAGAGGCCCTACTCTTCAGCTGCTCCATATACACATGCTTATAACAATTGGTCTCCACCAGCTCAGTCAAATGAATCAACCAATGGCTACTTTTTGGAGCGCAGTAGTAGTGCGAAGAAGACCTTAGAGTTAGCTTTTGAATTATGTCCTGATGAAGAACCAGAAGTCGAGGAAACAACTGAAGAAGGGGTAGATGAATCGTCTAAGAGGTATGAAAAGCAAACCTTTCACGAAAATGAACCTGATTGTCTAGATATCACAGCGACAAAAGAAGTTCGTTTTAACCTCTCTTCAATTTAGTGTAACACAAATAATCGCACATACCCATCGGAATGACAATACGCTCAACCGATTCATAATAGAGTGATGAATATATCTCTATTTTCAAGGAAAAACTCTATTAATCATAATCGTATTCCACAACTCAATGTGTTAAACAATTTACGAATTGTATAAAAACACACAAATCACTTGATTATGCTTTAGTGTTAAGAAAATAAATCCGTTTTCAAATTTAACTTATTAGTGACATAGTAATTCATAATGTAATAGAACTTTTTTTTTGAGTGTCCTCGTTCATAGTGGATTAACTTATGTTTGATTTTCGAATTAATTTTAAATAATTAATCAACGAATAACTTTGCTTTAGCTGCACTACACATTCAGATGAAACTATGACGCAAAAATTAGAGGATCCGCATCGTACACCAGTCTTCGAATATTCAAGTCATCTGGTATTGCAATGGCGGTATGATAAATTGGAACAAAACCGTAGTTGGAAAAAACGTTGTTTTCGAAATACGTATTAGTGCGTCAATCGGTTTATTACATTTAATTACCATTAGAACAATATTTTTCTAAATTAATTGAAGCATTTAAAAAATAGTAATCACATATGAATGAAATGGATTCATTTACATAGGTTTTATTTATATATTTATTTTTATTTATTTAAATTTATTTATTCATTTATTTATTCATTTCTTTTATCTTTCGATAGTCTCCAAGTCCTTTAACAAAGGATCATAAAATTAAGATATCTATTTAAAAAGCAATAGTTTCATATAAAATCGAGATTTGAAAACCGGTTTTATATTTATCATTTGTTACATACAATGTAGGATGTATAATCTGCATTACAAATAATTTTATTCTAGCTTTATAAACGTCTAACCGACGTTATCTTCTACTAATGAAAAAAGATTATTCCACGATTTTTCATCCAGTTATACAGAAAATGTTTCCTAGTTTAGGCACGACTAAAGGGAGGCTTCATATTGTTTTATATTTTCTGTATATTTTACTTTCTACTTTATGTTTAATACTTTATTTTTATATTTCATTATTTATTTATTCTGTACATATGTTTGAAATGGAAAGAACGAACAAACTTCTTTTGGAATGTGTATATTTTGAAAGTATTCTAAATGTTCAGGGGGTGTTGGTTATTATGTTGTGTAACGTTTTTTCCAGTCTTGATAAGATTGTAAGTCAAAGTACATTGCTTAAGTTTAAAACTTCCTATTCCAGGTGGAAACAGTTCGAAAAAGCATACAGGGCAAAAAGCGAACATGAGCAAAAGAAGCAACAGCAGCAGATACAGGAGCAGGAACAGCAGCAGCAGCAACAACAACAACAACAGCAGCAACAACAGCAGCAGCAGCAACCTGGGCCTTCACCAGTGCATACAACTCACTGCGACTCTTCACCAAGCACCAGTCAGGATCCATAATGAATACTAAACGTAGATATTCTCTGTGGCCCGCGCGCTGCCTCCGTGAGAGCAGCTGGGATTATGTAGAATTAAACTGGGCCAGCATGTTGGACGTTGAGAAAGATGCAACAAGTTGGCGTGTACATACGAAGCAAAGAAGGGGAATAACGATAATCTGTAATTTGTGACTCGAAGTTTTTTCTTTCTCTAGAGACGACCGCTGCTGATCAGAAACTTTTTGGTACCGGCCGCTACCATCCTGATTCACGAACGTTTGTTAATCGCGATTTTTCGAAAATATGTAAGAGTATACCGAAATCATGAGAATAGATCAAGATGTTTCGGGACGGTGAATATACAAGAGGAAAGGAAACGGAAAACGGAAGAAAAAAACGCAGAATGAAAGTGAACTTTAAGAACATGTGATGAGAGAGTGCGAGGTAAAAGTGAAGAGACAGGACGAAAAAAAATGTAAGATGTGACGAGCGACTGTAATGTATTTAGTGAAATAGTGTTGTCATCTTGACCGAAAACTAGGAAGCTCAGGCAAGCGTCAACTTGCCATACTCAATGAAAATATCAAGGACTGGTTATATTTGGTAAGCATGTGACAACAGACTTGGTTTTTTTTTTTTAAATGCTTGTGGGAATGCAAACCCAAGGAAAATGAATGTTAGCGTTTGGTCCTCTGTAAACTTATTGCTGGACTATATTTTTTATAGCTAATCTTGAAATTTTTTCTATTGTACTTAAGCTGAAGCAATAAAATAGGCACGCAGATGACATTTTTATCACTGGAAACAGCTACAAAAGTCAGTTTTAGTAGCAAAGAAAAATTGAATTCGAGGACTGTAATTTTTTTGTTATTGATTTTAATCAACAAAAATAAGAATATTATCATGAGACTGAATTTTTGAGTACTATTTCATTTTTTTTTTCTTGGATACATAAAAAAATCCAATGTCGGGAAAAGCTTTAATTTCAATCAAAATTTTACGCAAAAATTGGGAGTAAGAGAAATTTAATCATCTTTGAACAGGTGAAGAAGCCATGTGTCGGGAGCTTTGGAAGTATAAGATGCAAAGTGAAAAAATTTGGTTGTATCGTTCTATGGTACAATTCATTACTGCTAGAGCTCTGGTGATTTTCTATGAAAAAAAAGTAATGCAACGAGTACTTGTAACAATTGATACTCATGAAGTAATCCAAGCTCTGATATAATTTATAAGGTGTGTTATATATAAATAATTTTTAATAATGAAAAAAAGAAAGCCAAGTCAAGTTTATGTAAGTGAAACTGAAATAAAGTTGATTCCAGTTTATACTCGTGCTACGAACACTAGAAGTTTGTGTTGAGATGACAGAATAAAAAAATGATTAATGTCGAATCTATTGTCATGTTTGTAACTCGATCAAGAAAACATACCAAACAAATAACTTTTTTAAACATGTTATTAAAGGAGAAAATCAATTTTGAATGATAATATTACCTAATCTTGATTGGATTTGTACATATGCAACTGCTTTTTTACGTGTGATAAAAAAAAATTATTTTATTCTTATTACACTTGGAAGTGAGTCGAAACGCTAGTGTAAATCCTGGTTTTGTAAACAAACATTGTATGATATGTTTTTTACGTTTAGAGGATGAAACAAGCAGCAAGTATAGTTGATAATATTATTTAATTTATAATTAATTCAAAACCATTTTGGTAAGAGTAGCTCTGTGTATAGTTGTCGAGAGCAAGTTGGTGGAATCCACGCATACACACATCGAGTACATACAGAGGAGAGAGAATATCGGTTGAACTGTATTTAGAAATCATGGTGTCATGAACTAGTGTCATTTTCTAATGTAATCTTTTTTTTATGCGCATGCGAGCCTCGAGTACGAACCACGCAAGAGATTTGACCACGGACGATTTTTTTTGTCAAAAACGAAAATAAGTGTAATGCAGGCCAAATTAATTGCGGTTTTTCGAACACTTCCCCCTCACAGAACGTACATACATACGCATACACGCTCACTTGAAGATAAAAAGAAACGCTAGACAAGTATTTTGCGGAGGTGCGCTGCAAAACGATATATTTGTTAAAAGGCGAATAGTTCGACTCGATTTATAAAAGCGACAGCCTTGGGGTCACTTTGAGAAGACACATTGTAACTTTGATGTATGGATGTGCTTGTATTCTTCCGTATGTACGAGTGTGAGTCAAGTGTATAAATGAAAGAACGAAGATAAAGCGGGTGAACGGAAAAAAATGAGAAAACGAAGAATAACGAAGAAAATATTGTGAAGTCAACTAAAATCGCGCGATGAAAACAAAGTAATAACTTGAAAGAATTTTTCGTGCACTATATTATCAAGTTTTGTCGTACTTTTAAAAAAATTGTTAACTATTGCAAGTTTAAAAGCTAATTGAATTCTCGTTAAATTGAAAGGAATTGTACTTTTTATTGTTATAATAATTACTTATCGAACTTTATGAAAAAAGAACCGATTAAGTTTCATTCACGCGTGAAACGGGCGTTTGTGGTGATGCATTCATTTTTCTTATCTCACTTTGTACAACTAATTTTCTCATTTGCTTTCAAGGGCTTGAACCAGAGCAATCATGTGCAGTGTTTGACATTTATTTTTAATCTACCTCAAACCATGTTTTCTTCTCGCTTGCAAGAACATGTTTTCAAGCCTTGGTTACCGTTTAAATACCAAGAGAGAAAGACTATGAGAAATATAGCGAAGGAAGAAGGGGAACTCGACTCGAATGCAAAATCGACTTGATCGCGGTCGGCTGCTTCACGAAACGACACAGTGAAATCAGGTTGTTTGCGGGGAAATATAATGCAATGTAAAACATGAAGGCGAAACTTTTTTTATTTTTTTGTGTTATTGTACTGACGCGCTAAATACTAATTTGAACTTTACAGTTGTTATGTCGACGTGCGATTTTCGATTTTCTACTTATTTTTTTAATGAAATTTTGTCAGATAATCAGCGAAAACGATAAGTAGCAGAACGCGCCACAATACCAAGGATATTCACTACTAAATATTCTTGAAGTATATCGTTATTTACTAACACAATCATCAACAACTATTGTACGAAAATTATTCCTCATTGCATGAAGCAGATTCCAATGGAGCAAAAAGCATAATTTTTTTTAAATTACGTAGAATGTTCCGTTATAATTCACGTTTTTGTCATAGCAAAAGAACTCGATCTTTCTATATTAGAAATTAATCAATAATTATGGTAATATACATTTCTTTAGAATTTTAAAGAGTTTGCCTGAGTGCAAGTGCTTAAATCGAAGACTATATTTTTTATGTACATTAAACGTTAAACAAATACATCGGAAAAGGAGAAGTTTTTTAGTTACATGAAGTAAATAGCAGTCGAATATTTCCGAAGACTTAAACTTTTTTCACAATGTTTAGTGCAGAAACAAAAAAAAAAAAAAAAAAAAAAAAATACATTTAGTTGAACAAACTATAACGATCAGAAGAGAAAAAACATTCAGTAATCTAGTGTTTAGTAGTGGACATTTTCTGCATGATAACCACAACGAGACTTTGGACTACCCAAGTGCATTTTTTTAACTGCGCGTCCTCGAGTTTCGACCGAGTACGAAGGAAAAAAAATATAATAAGAAAAGGGTTTGCGTACGTCTTGGATTGCTAATTAAAAAAAAATCGAATACACATTTGTATATATAACACGGCGTCGATGAACAACATTGCTATGTGAATACAATAAAATTAAAGCAAGGAGTCATAAGCGCGCGCGCGTTTGACTAAATCATTATAAACGTAAACAATTGAATATATGCAACAAAAAGTGAATGTAATGAACCGTTTTTGCACATACACCCTCGATGATGTACATTGACTTGCGTTTGAGACTTCAATCATTTGAAATGAATAGAAACAGAGAAAAGTGAAACAATCGTCCTATCCTGTAGGTACGTAAACCACGATGATAACAGGAAAAACTGCCTATACATATTATTACTATTCTCTTGCGTTTACACTCGTATCTCTGATTTTTCTTGTTTATAATCTTTTAAGCGTACCGTCGATTAATTTTAAAAGAAAAAAAAATTACGTAATATTTATTCCAACGTTGTATTTAAAAAAATATTGCAAGTAAAAATCAATTGTTATCAAACGAATTTAAAGAAGAGTTTGCCATTCCATAAAGTCCCCTTCAAAAAACATGTAAAATATAAAAAATACAAAAAAAAAAAATAATGAACTATGAAATCAAGTGCACGAAAACTCCTGATACACACGTTTTTTCAAAGCCGATAATGAACCTTATAGACAAGAAACGATAAACATAATTGACGGATTTGCCGTTAAACTTTTATACTTACTCCGAATAGACGAAATGAAGAAGCACGAGGCAAGTCCGCGAGAAAAAGAAATGGAACAGAGTGATCGCGCGAAAAGAGAGCGAGACGAGCGCTGATAAAAGTCAAATAAAACGAAAATAAAGAAAAAAAAAACAAGTCGATATTCCTATTAAGAAGTCACGCTCTGACACATACACTCACCTAAAACACATACACATAACACTTGTAATTCCGTATATATAAATAAATACATCCCTCTTGTAAATAATAAAATCTATTTCCATACCGCGCAGACTTGCAGCAAACAAAAAGTAATGAATAGAGGAAGAACACTTCATTTTCAAGTTTTTTCACTATCACACGAAAACATACGTCGCATACATATACACCCACACGCGCATACGTACAAGATACAGATATACGCGCATTATTTATATACTTACGACGATGATAAACTCGGGAGGTGGGGCAAGTCAACTGATTAACGAAAAGAACCAGAATAAAAGAGAGAGAGAGAGAGAGAGACAGAGAGAAAAAGAAAGCTGCTGCCACGTGCCAAGATTGCGCTTCAAGCACATATGCCAGTCAAACATGGGCCCTTATAGGCGTCCAAATGACAATATGATTTCGGAGTTATTTTCCGTAATTCTCAATGGCACGAATTTCTTGCCGAAGGTAAAACAACATTTTACGAGAATGATGCGCATTCAATACTATCTATAGGTAGTATTTTACAAGTTCAAAATTCACGTTGGTTTTTACCCATACATAGAGATATCGACGCGAGTGTAGAGTAAAAAAAATTGCTCGTCTTTCGTGCGATTACGATTGGCGTTAATTTCGGAGCGATTCTTGCCATCGAGACGATCGCAGCAAGGACTTTGCCATTTGACCGGTTCGAATCTGCCACCCTTAGGTTTATTGGTCGTCGCAAGTGATGGCAATCGAGCACGATTGTATAATCAAAGTGTCCGATACCCCCGTCCACCCCTTTCAAAATCTAGAATATCTAGCAAAATTAAAAACCTTGTAGTAAATGGATTAGACCGATTGCGGTGAATGTCAAATGTTGAAAATATCTTCAATCTATCCGGTACTGTCCATTTACTACGGGGAGGCTTTGAATTTTTTATTTTACTAGGTATATATTCTATATTTTCAAAGGTGTGGCTGGTCTTGGACACCGTGTATATTGTTGCAATGAGCAAATTGTTTATTTCTTACACATACTTATACATAAACACACCATGCACCGTGGACGTTTACATGTTGTTTTTTTTAAGTGTATAAACAGTTTTAAATAATTTATAAATATACATTAAGTCGAAAATCAAGCAGACGTGTTGTGTATTGTTTCATCATTGCTATTATTATTATTATTATTATTATTATTATCATTATCATTATGACGATAAATCGCTACTATTACCATCTACGATTCATTACATATATATAATTATTATTTTTTATTATTTTTATTATTATTATTTTATTTGTATTATAAATTTTACGAAGGCGTTATAATTATAGATCGACGAGTTAACGATATCCCTTTCTTCTTCGTTTCTATATATCTCTTCACACCTCCCGCGAACTTGAATAAAAATGCGTATATACATATAGATTTATATATATATATATTATATATAAATGATGAAAAAACGGAAAGAAGGGAAGAAAGAAAACACGAATTAAAGGTAAGGCACGTCGCAGCAGCGGCTCCTTGTCGAAAGAATAAAAAGAAAATAAATAGACGAATCACCCTCGTCGCGATACAATACTTATTGCGCTAATAATATTATTCCACGACGAGCGCGAGATCGTGCATACACAGTGTCAAGTGTCGTTATTATATATACATCAGAGGGAGAAAGGGGGAGAGAGAGAGAGAGAGAGAGAGAGAGAGAGAGAGAGAGAGAGAGAGAGAGAGAGAGAGAGAGAGAGAGAGAGAGAGAGAGAGAGATAAACGTATATAAAGTAAAACGAAGTCTTTTTGTAATATTTGTTAATAGAGCGCATTTATGTACGCATTTTTTCGTTGCCTATATGAAATATGAGAAAAGGGAAAGATGGTGAAAAAAAAAGTAATAATAATTAAAAAAATAAATAAAGAAGAAGTAACCTCGCGATTATTTATACGCATACGAAGAGAAAGACAGAAGGTAATTATTATTATATGATGGAAATCGAGAGTAGCTCCGAGCCTGCGACGAATCGATTGCTAATTACTTATACATATATATACATATATATGATTCGCACGATGTCATATATTGTCGAACGAAAAGATGAGAAGAGAAGAGAAAAAAAAAAGAAAGCTGTGCAAAAAAATAAGTATATTTATGAAGAAGCAGCAGCGGCAAGAAAAAACGAGAGGGTGTAGGAGAAACGAGAAGCGAGTTCCCGATCGCGGCCATGCGCGTAGCGCGTTGTAACCAGCTTCACACATCACGAGAAACAGAGAGAAAGATGAGAGAGTGACCGAGGCAGAGAACTGAGTGAACTACAACTCGGGACTCTTAAACTCCGGAACGATTGCTCATATTTATTTTGGAAATACGGAATCTTGGCGTTTTGTGTATCAATTATTTCTCAAGAATGTAATAAAAACCGTTAAACTTATAATTAACACGCACTTTTTCATTCACTATCTTACATACCTGTATGAATTAAATTATTGCACGTTAAAGTTAATCTCTCTTTAATTTTGTTTTTGTGTCATGCAAATCATTCTCAGCATATAAGTCTACCGTTCTAAAAATGTGGTATCGGGTGTTATTTTTGCATTAAAATCCCTTGTCATGATTTTCACGTTAACGATCAAAGCTTATATAGAAATCTTTTGAAATCAATACCTTAGTGTTGATTTACAAATTTTCGGAACTTGCTTTCAGATAAAATTATAAATTTTTTTACTTTATCATGAATTTCTTATTTTACGCATAAGAGACTCTTGACACCTTGGTCATCTCGAGTGTAGAATGTGCACACTCGTAAAACTTGGGCGTAAAACTATATTTTACGTTCTTGTTAAGAAAAATACCGTTCCATATACGAAGCACTAAGTTTTTGAGCAATTAATTTACTTCTTCAAAATAGTAATTTTAGTCATTCATATTTAATCGTTTAGCGATTTGTTTCTTTCACCTAAAATTTCCTTATCGTAACGTTTGGAAATCTACATTCTTAAGTTCAAAATTTTAACAAAAAAGAATCATTTAGAAGCGAGACTTATAATCACCAATACTTAATCATGTTTAAGAAAGGTATCATTCCCATCCACTAAAGGCTTCAGCGTCTTAAATTCCTGATTGTCTGATTCCATTAAAATTCATGCAGGCCGTCATAGATCAATTTTTTTTTTATACTACTTATAAGAATGTATTCTAAATCATATTTAAATAGACACGTGGCTTAGGATGCTTGGACATTTTTTTGCTTGTAAATTTTTTTTTTAATCTGCAGCTTAATCAATATTAGACGTGAAAATGGAGATTACAAAATGTAAAATGTACCTCAATTTTCAAACTGCTGTTACTTTGTCAATTTTTAACCTGTTGTGATGACATCTTTTTTTGACGCGATGCATTTTACGTAGTTTTAAAAAAAAAATTTATACTAACGTCCGCAACAATTGTCCACTTTTTCCCAGAAAGTCTCGAGCATCGACGCACGTCGCGAGCTTCGCGGAAGCCCGCGTTACTTATACGGCTCGGTCGGCGGGCTGCGCCCTCGGACGTGGGGGGAGGGGATCGGTGAGTATAGCAGCCTCACCTGCTGATTATATGACGGTCAATCAGCGGACACGAAAAGCTCGCCTGTCCTGGTATTTGCTGGTCCTCCGGAATTTCGGAGCACACTCGCGCTCCGCCTGAGACGGACTTCCTGGAGTGGACGTGACTTTGTCGCTTAAGGAGTCCACTGTCCCTCGCTTAGTGCGGACTATGTTCGCTCAATGCTATAAACGGGAGGACTCTGAACACTTTCGAAGTGAACAACGGTCGAGAAACTCTCAACATGAAAATCTCGCACGCGTCTTATTAAGTATCTAAAACCTCGCCGGATACTATTTTCTTTCTTTCCTCGCGTTCATTCTAGATAATTGAATTATTTCATTTTTGTTCACTACTCTATCACCTTTCTAAAATGTATTTTTTTTTAAATTTCATATCCATCGTTATACGTTTTATCCTTTACTTAATACCTTTTCCCACGCATGCTCTTCGACACTGAGCTTACATCAATACATTGATGTGATGAAATTACGATTTTACATAATAACGGCACGAGTTGAATGCTTAAAATCGAAAAAATAGATTTAAACTTTAAAATTTCATTAAAAAAGATAATCTAAAGATAGCGTATTTTCTCTCATTAGAAAAATTAGTTTTTTTCAATTGTCAAACATATTAAATTTTCATAGAAAAAAATTGTATTTTTTATATTGTAGATTTTCATAAATAACTCAATAATTTTAAAAGTTTTGATAAAAAAAAAAAAAATTACCTCAAAAAGTTGCAAGTTGACAAAGTAATATAACAGTTTCAGAATTAAAGTATACATTTTAAATTTTGTTATAATCTCTATTTTTATGTCTAATATTGATCAGGCTATAAAGTAAAAAAAATTTTTTCAATCAAAATCCCAAGACACATGTCTATTTAAATATGATTTAGAATACCTTCTTATAGTTTTCAGGCAAAAAGAATAATTCGATCTGTGACGGCCTGCGCATGAATGTGAATGGAACAAGCCAATTCATCTTCTCCTTGTCATCGAATCGGTAACTCATATACTAATCCACTCCTCTCCCAGCTCTGCACCCATGACGTGCAACCACCACCAGTATCATTATACAGCGGCACATGAAAGCACCCCATTCTTCGTCTAATTGAAATCGCTGGAGCATTAGACGCGACCTTAGACCCGCGTCTAAACAAGGAACTTTCTCAACAACTAGCTGCTGTGTAAGACACGCTTATCTCATGCGAAGAATTTCACAAAGATTTCCGTTGTCGATCGACGGATCCGTGGGGTGGGGGGATGAGAAGCAGAAAATCATGTGAGCGCGACTGCAGGCGCAGAGAGTCTCGGGGACGGCTTATCAGTCACATTGGCATTGAACGCGGAGGTGACGGCTAAGAGCTTTTCGCGCGATCACCGCGCGGTGAGCTTTCATTCACTCGGTCAGCTGTCGTATATACGTTTGAACAAGCGAGAACGCTGCGATACAGGTGGGTGTATACAGTTTGGTTTTTTAAAAGTTGAGGATTGAATTTTTTACCGGTATTGCATAAAATGAGCACGTCTTATTAAATTTCCTTATATAATTTTTTAAGTAATAGAACAAAATAATATACGAAATATTTTTATCATATTTTTCAATTTTTATCAGAAACTTTTACTTTGTTAATAGTAATTTCGTTGTGTATACGTTCTCGGCAATGTTTACTTATCGCGCATTCATTGACGTAATGTCGGATGGTGCGCTAACGTAACGGGTGATTCAAGTGCTTTGCTTGCTTTTGTTTACGTTTTTAATGGCGCAATGATTGCGTGGGGGATCATGTATTTCGTAATAATGGCACTTTCCTGCGATAAATACACCTTTGCGTATTATTACTACTATTTTTTTTTAATAACGCACCATTCAATTTTTTCATTTTTATTTTTTTACACATAGCTGAAAAATGGCGCAATTCGTTTGTATCCAAGACTTCGAAAACTACGCATTGAACAAGCTAACGCCCGTTGTCAGAGATTATTACAAAAGTGGAGCGGGTGATGAAGACACATTGAAATTGAACAGAGAGGCTTTCAAGAAGTACGTATATATTTCATGTTTATGCCTTCGCGATAACTGTAATTCATTAGAAACTATCAACTAAAACTATAACAATAACCAGTACAGTATTTCCAACTCTGACATTTCTTTGAATACTTATAAGGAAAACTTTTCGAAAGATGAAAGTCACGTCGTTTACATAGCCCCAAGTGCGATAATCAAAAATTATCTTCTACTTTCAAAATTTTCCGACTAATCAAATGCGAGATAAAAAGACTACTGTTTGAATTACCTATCTCTAACCATTAGTGTATTCAGATATAATATATACAACGTAAAATTAGATTCTGTAGGACTAATGACGATGTCAAATACAATTTCCGCGTTCCAGAATCCGTATTCGCCCTCGAGTACTACGAAATGTATCGAAAAGGGATATCAGCACAACTGTACTCGGCGAAAAAGTGTCGATGCCATTGGGCGTCTCGCCAACGGCTATGCAGAGAATGGCACACCCCGACGGCGAATGCGCCAACGTCAAAGGTATAATATAAGTGGAAACAATTTGAGAAAGTCTGATAAAAACTGTCTTACTAGATTATAATCTAATAACGCGTAATCTATCTGCTAATTAATTCGAAATTACTGCATCAGTGCAGTGACCGGTGGTATGACGCAACGATAACATCTGATCTCTACGAGCATTTTGCTCAATAAGCGTGACCTTTGCAAAGGAGATGCTAATAGTATATATCGTCTCCATATCGTCAGACGCGCGAGAAACTGGTGGGGTACAGCTTTAAACTGTAACTTTCCCCGACAATTTATTATTACACCGTTGCAAAACAAAATTAAAATCGGTTTTGCGAATCGTTAAATTTTTCCGCGCCGCACTATCAACCGCACTCGATAGCAGTAATCTTGAGAGTTGCCATTGAGATATTGTTTTGTATATAGGCGGTCCTTCGCGGTATAATAGCGTAAAAATTTCTACTGCGGCATGCGGAAAAGACATTATTATCTACGATAACGAAAGACTCAGTCTAACAGACGCCATTGCGCGGCGTCGCGATTTTTTCGCGATATCGGTGATGTGAGATAATGGCATTTTGCTTTAATTATTACCTCTTATACTGCGTCAGAAGCTATATATGCAAATTCTTTTTATAAAATATTCACTTTTCATTTAAGTAATAATTTTTTTACATGGCGTACAAAGCAAACTTCTTTTGCTCATACAGATTTTTTTCATAAAATAAATAAATATTATAATGCTGAAGAAGAACCATAACACAAAAACTGAACCGCAATCACTTGCAATATTCTATAGCCGCCGAGGCAGCTAAGACCGTGTTCATCCTCTCGACGATATCGACGAGCAGTATCGAGGAGGTCGCTAAAGCAGGTCCGAACGCCATAAAATGGTTCCAGCTGTACGTGTACCACGACAGAAGCATCACCCTCAATCTCATACGAAGGGCCGAGCAGGCCGGCTTCAAGGCTCTGGTTCTAACTGTCGACACGCCGATGTTCGGCGATAGGAGGCCTGACATTAGGAACAAATTCTCTTTGCCGAAACATTTGAGGTAGATATATAGAGATAGTTTGTTTTGTTGTTAGTATTGTTGTTGACAGGTTGGATAATTTAGAATGGTTGTATTGTACACAGGCTCGCGAATTTTGATGGTTACTTGTCGCGAAAGATAAATTCGGCGAGCGAGGGTTCCGGTCTCAGCGAGTACGTGACGAATCTGTTCGACGACTCCCTAACTTGGAAAGATGTGACGTGGCTGAAAAGGTATATTATCATTATTTTTATTTATGATTAGTTTTCTGCTGTAAAAACTTTGATATTAATTTTGTTTTTTCTTCATTGCAGTGTAACAAAGATGCCTATAGTCTTGAAAGGTGTCCTAACAGCAGAGGATGCACTACTCGGAGTCCAATACGGAGCGAGCGCGATTATGGTTTCGAATCACGGAGCTCGACAAATTGACGGAACGCCCGCATCGGTATGAATAATTTGGAAAAACATGTAAATTAAATTAGTATATACTTCGATGATATTATAATATAATAAGTATTTGATATAAGCACAGCGTCGGTGAGAATGCGTGCGGAAAAAACGGTTTAGGTAAAGGTAATATAAAATTAAATTTTGCGAATGAATTGCGATAAAATAAAATAAAAGTATCAGGCGAGGTTTTAAGCAATTAGATCGAACGCGTGCGAGATTCTCATGTTAGAGGTTCCTCGCTCTTTCTCCGTTGACTCCGAAAATTTTCGAAGAACGAGTTACTGTGCTCCGAAATTTCGGAGCATAAGAAAATATATCGGTGGGAAAGACAGGCGAGCTTTTCGCGTCTGCTGATTAGCCGCCATAAGGGCAGCGGCAAAATCAGCAGACAAGGCTGCTGCACGTGTTTTGAAAACGTGAGCTTCCACAAAGCTCGCAGGGTGCCTCGACGTTCGAGATTTTCTGGGAAAAAGTCGTGCTCGACTAATTTCAGTACTTTCAACATATATACGTTATATTTTTGTTCTTTTTTTTTCTTTAGATCGAGTCTTTGCCAGAAATCGTTAAAGCGGTAGGAGACAAGGTGGAGGTTTACTTGGACGGTGGAATCATGCAAGGCACGGATGTTTTGAAAGCTTTAGCATTAGGCGCCAATATGGTAATTATTACAAAGGATATATCTTCTTTACCAATAGCGATATAAGTACGTGCAATTCTCCTGAAAAATTTTCCCGGTCATAAAAATAAGGAAAAAAACTTTTCTTGTTCTACTACGTATGAACCACACAATACACGAAAAAGCTTTGGAACACAGGAAAACGATCTTGTGACACAGTTTTAACCGAACATCAATTTTTCTTATGAAAATTTAACACAGGAAAAGCGGACAAAAAGTAAGTAGTCACTGATGATTAAGTAATAGCAAGCTCGATGCATGACAGCACGACGCTAAAGATCGTTCAAATCGGTCGGTTCTGTGCAAAGTTCCGTGCATTCAAAAATCGTAAAAAAAATAACCAAAACGAGCGATTTTGAGCAAATTTGCATAACTTATAAGATTTTTTTATCGTATTTTGTCATTTTTTGCGATTTTCAATAACTTTGCACAGAACCGACCGATGTTAAGGATCTTTAACTTAAATTAAAGGTCTCTTTTCCTCTACTTTAATCGCTTTTTTGTGGAACATTTGTTAGCATCTCTAAGAGCTTGCTATTGGTTAATCAGTGACTGATTAAGGTTTTCTCAGGTATTTGTGTGGTCTGTAGAACCAGAGTTATGGTAAATTTTCAGGAAAATCGTACATATAAAGAAATTGATATTTGAATGCTTGCATTTATTAAGCAGGTATTCTTCGGAAGACCCATGTTATGGGGCTTGTCGTACGCAGGAGAAAAGGGAGCGCGAGCCGTGCTCGAAATGATGAGGCGGGAGATCGATCAGGCTTTCGGGTTAGCAGGTATTTTTCACATTTATTGTTTTATTATTGATCTCAAACACGTAAATTTCGAAAAATTTTAATTAAATAATTTCTATTTTTTTAATTGCAGGTTGCTCAAACATCGAGCAAGTGACGAGAGACATGGTAGTGCACGAATCTTACTACAGTCGTCTATGATCGTCCAAAACTCCAATTTGTAATTAATTTATAAAAGATGTAAATGGATTATTTGTTACTTGTATGTATCACATTGTGTATTAAGAGATTAATTTCGTGTTTAGTGTAATAAAATTAATATTTGTCATTAGTTTAAATAAGAGATGTACTTTAAAAAAAAACCATGCAATAGTTAATTTATAATTCTTTTTTATTTTTCTGTATAAATCTTGACCTAATTTAACCATATACATTAAAATTAAGCATATTACAATTAACAGTTCATCTCTAATCGTTGGCACGGATCATAAAGTACTTGTGAATGTATTCTGTAATTACATTTATACTCAACAATAGGGAATTGCATTAAAACTCTCATTTCTTATTTCTAAAAAATGTTTTTATTTTTTATTTTTTTTTTTCTATTTGTAACATTTTTGTATTCAAAGCTACTTAATTTTTCTTTCTTTTCATTTTCAAGAGCATAAAGTACGTCAAAATACTTAGACTTTTTACAGTGTGTGCATTTTTAAAGACGATATATCTTATAAATTTTCAACTATATGATAAAAAGAAAAAACTATTATCTCCTAAAAATCAGATATTCTTAAAATTCACACAAGCTGATAAAATGTATAAAAACATCGTTACGAAAAAAATATTATCTTTTCAATACGTTGATAATTACACTGAGAGAATCCACTTTGTTGCATACATTCTGCTGACATTGTTAAAATAAATAAAATTATTTTTGAGCGGTTTAGAGTCGTAGCTTTATGGCCTTCTGGAGTTGCTTATCGACTTATCGGTAATGAGCGCATTCTTACGGAAGATGCGCCACGTTGATGAGAGGCAAGTAAGATCGGTACTCTTAAATTAACATGTATGGAATATTACACACAACCAGTCGTTTTCTTAATAAAATTAAAACATTAAGGAAGCATATGTTGTATAAAAACACTTAATCATAAAGCTCGTATGCATATATATAATAATTGGCAAAGCGCATCAAGTATAACATATGTAAAATTAAATAATCTCAGGGATACATTGTATTATAGTAAATTGGAAAATCCACAATCTCTCTAACATGTTTACAGAGCTATCACAGAGGTTCTCGCACACTCGTTGCTTCTGAAAAACATTTCTTTTATGTGAACGGTAATGTGTATAATTACATTGGAATATTTACAAGAACCGTTTTATCATTTATATTGCAACGATATAACCGCTTCTTTTTCCTTTTTAAAAAAGGCTCTAACAAGAAGGAGTCTATTCACGTCAAAGATGTACTATGTTATAAATATTTGATATGTTCTGTTCACAAGATATTTTTTTCTTTTTTTAAATTTAATATATATATATATATATATACTGGAATTCATTTTAATATTTCCTAAAGGCTTTAAGAAAGAACTACACTGCGCCAAAATACGTTCAACAATGTTGCATAATTTTAAAATACTTACATTAAATATAACATTCACGATTAAATTGAAAACAATTTCTAATAGCGCATTTAGATTATAGCACTACTAAATTTAATTTAAAATAAAGTAAAATTTTAACTAACAACAGTGCAGTTTCTCTTAAATAAAATACATGTTGATATTAAATATACCTATAAGTATAATAGTTAATACTATTTTAGGTACATATAAAACTTTCTAGTATATCACGTAGAAAAATTTTCTTTTATACTTATATGTACATATATAAATGCATAAATTAAACAGAAAGATATAAAACTTTTATGCATTTATCAATTCCTACACCTCCAATAAAATGATAAGAACTTCATAAGAAAAAATAACAATTAACAAAATTCAGAGAAGAATGTCTTTAAAATGCTCTAGCACTTTATGTAAAATATTTATGCATACCTGATTTTGAAAATTTAACAAAGGATAAAAGTAGAGCTTTCTTTAATTAGAGTAAAATTAATATTAACATGATTAAATTCAATTTTGTTATCACATTGACTTACTTTCATATAGAAAATAAGTAAAAAAGAAATAGTACCAAACATTCTTGCACAAGTGTTTTTGTTTTAATACCTTGTACTTGTTTCGATGTGGTGATTTTAAGGCACACTTGTATACTTGAATAATAACATGAATGTACATGCATATTCAAGTATTTTTAACTTTCAAATCTAATTTGCACTGGCAAGTTTTTTCATATTTGTTAATGTGCAGACAAGAAATCCAACTTTTCATTGCATATGTCAGATAAATGACTAGTCACAAAATATGGCAATTTCATATTGGAATTTTAAAAATCAAATTTTTGATTAGCTTTAGGAGCTATGTTTTCCCAATCATTCATTGCTTTCATGTTAACATGTTCTATTCTCCACTTTTGTGTGTTCGATAAAGGATCACAGGTAGTAACAAAAACTTTTTTGCTTGTTGGATCTGTATCAAGACACCTTGGTCCATATCCATGAAAAAGAAATTGCTTTTCAACATCATAACGCCAAAGTTGATTACCTTGTTTACCGTGGCATGGGTACAATGTTACTGGTGACTTTTCATCTCCTCGTGAAACATCTAGACATTCTGAACGTCTATTTGGTCGAATATCTTTGTGCCAAGTCAACTGAAATTCTTGTTCATCTCTCATTTTTGAGTTATCTTTTTGACAAAGGTCAATTGAAACTTCATCATCCTTTGTTTTTCCTTTTGCATCCAAACAGAGATCTGGAGCACCAATATTTCTAATTTCACCATAAGCAAAATCATCTGGTTCAATGGGAGGATAGACTTCAATCAAATCAAATGCAATATGCTTCATGAACCACTTGAAAGGTTTACATTGTAATTTATCTCTCATAGATTTTTGTTCACTTAAATCTCCAGGGTCCAATGCTCTTAAATGAGGACGTCTTTTATAAATAAATTCTGCATACTCATCCATCCATACTTCAGCCACTCTCTTATAATTTTTACCAAGAAAATCACCACGTCCTGGATTTGGGAAAGGTGGAAACTTACGATAAATATGGCCAACTCTTGAACAGGGAGCATCATACATTTGGCCACCACACTGCCATATTTTAAATGAAAGCTCATACTGTTCACCTCCCCAAATGTCCAAGCCAGGATCATAACCACCAAGTTCCCAAAAGAACTTGGCACTAATGGCAAATAGTCCTCCAGCCATGACTGGACTCTTAAAAGGTTCTGAAGGATTTTTCAAATCTTCCGGAAGTAATGGCAGTCTCTTATAATATAATTCCCAGTCAAAAGCTCCTCTAGCACCTTCGTCTTGTGCTCTGTACTCAAAAGTATCATAAGCAATAACATCAATGAAAGGACAAACACAGGTTTTATAATCTTTAGCTATTGGTTCTAACAAAGGAGGAAGCCAATTAACATTTGCCTCACTGTGCGAATCAAGAAAGACAAGAATCTTGGCTGTAGCCTTTCTTGCTCCAGCTAATCTACCTCTTATAAGACCTGAACGTTTAGGTAATCTGACTATTTTTACTTTAGGCAAGTTATCTTTCACATACTCATCTAATTTATCCTTCAACTCAATTTTTGTACTAGCGTCATCAACCAAAATAATTTCATGGAGTAGAGAAGGTGGCGATCGATTAATGACACTCCAACAGGTTCTCATTAAAGTACTGAAATGCTCATTGTGGAAGGAAACCACTACAGAAACAGGATCAAGATCTTTCAAGTACTTTTTGTTCTTGCATTCAGGATTTCTGATGTCAGGTATCGATCTATTCATGGAAATGAGATCACTTAACGCTCCATTAAAACCATTTACCTTGTAAAGCTTCTCTTTGACATCTTCCATTGAAGGTGGAAGACTGGCAGGCTTGCCCTTTTCTCCGACACCTGATCTCTTCTCATCCTCCTTGATTCTCTCATAATCATGCCAGTCAATTTTATTCTCCAAAGCCTATCCACCATACCCCAAAAATAAAAACGATTACTTCACAAATTCTAGTACCATTAACAAACTACACAAAAAAAAAACAAAAAAAAAAACAACAAACCTGTTCGAGCGGCGACTGCACAACCCCAGCTCCCAAGTTGTTACCATTATCGCGCGCGAGAAAGGCTGTGCGCGCTCCGACAGCTTCGGGCGTCGCGCGCGGTCCACGCAGCAGCCGGAAAACAAGGGTCGTGAGGAAGACGGTGAAGGCCGCGAGCACAAGGAACTTGAACCAGCTGATGAGGTTGCGCTTCATGGTTGTTGTTATCGTGTTCGCGCTGACGATCTACACATAGCGTCCAGCAAGCTTGCGGGACTTCTCCCGATGCGCTCTTACTCGTCCTCCTCCTCGTTGACGTCGTCGTGTTAGACGTTTTTCTCTCGTTCGCTGGCGCGCGTGCGACTATCTATCTCTATGAGATATACAGTTATTATAACCTTTATCGGATGCCGCTGGCCGCGCGCGCGCCCCGAGAGAAACGGGGAAGAGAAGAGAAGAAGAGGAGAGAACAGGTGACTAGTGTATCGATGAGCTCTATAGCGCATCCGCGACGTGGCATACACAAAGCACAATAATACACCGGCTGATTGAACCTTGAATTTTATTACTTTCCTCTGCTTTTTATTACCTGCAATGAGCGAGAATGAAATATTGGGCTGATGCGGGTGGACGTATGAGAATATAGGTTTCGCGATAAGAATGTGCGATAATTTTGGAAACTAATTATAAAATACATCGTTGCGCTTATCTTGCGTACTTATTAAAATGTTTCAGCGATTGTTCGTAATAATATTTGCAACAATATATGATCAGAATAAATAAATGGATCATAGATGAATTGTTGTTGATTGCTCACATTCTATTTAATTATTTTATAAAAAATGTAAAAATAAAATTATACGCGTATTAGATTGATTGTATAATAGTTTCTACACATATACAATATAATTGAAATCAAACTAGATTGGCATAGATACCAGTATTAGTGATAAAGAGTGATAAGAAAGTAAAGTATTATTGTAGCATAAAAGAAATGAATAAATAGTAAAAATTAAATTGAAAAAATGTCTGAGCAAAAATTCAATTTTACTACATTCATTGCATCATTTATGAAACAAAAATTAAGGGTATACCTACTTACAAGGAAATTTTAGATTTTTTCGACTTTTCACAAAGAAAAATGAATTTAAAACACAACTCGTAAAAAGCTGAAAAAATCCAAAATTTAATTTCCTCAATAAGTTCAATTGAAAATCACAAATATGTGTTTATATTATTGATGAAAGCATGTAAGTAATATGTAATAAATTAATATTTATAAATATAGGAGTGGTTAATTTTAATAACCACATAGATTATTGAAAAAACAAAGTATTTTTTTAAGAAATTCAAATTGAATTTTAACTTGAACATTTTAAATTATAATGTGTACCTATAGCTTTTTTAATACTCGTATTATAATTTTCTTTAAATTTTCAATTACCAACCGGTGTTTAATTAAGCGCACGTTTCAATTACGTTTACATAATTTATAGAATGTATATTAAATTTTCATAATTTAACACTATCAATAATTATCTGATAATTAGGTGCAATAAAATAATTAAATTTTAAACAACGTTCAGAAATCCACCAACGTTTTCTTATCATGCGCACAACTATGCCGATAAACTGATGCGTTTGCGAACGCTTGCAAGTTTCGAAGCCGGAGACTTTGGGGTTAGGAAAGGATGACATTCGAATTTTATAACAAACATGTCGTTCTTTGGTAAAGCCGATCCTTTTAATTCCTTGCCTTTTTGGCACAATGGACCCGCACCGGGTACCATTTACAATTTCCCAGGGACCACGTCCAGCTCCGACACATACGGCGTTCAGAGGACACAGTAAGTTTAAGTTTCGCACTAAAATTCAATGTTTTATTGTCCAGTGTTGTAGGTCATTTTTGCTTGTTAATCTCCATGTCTAGTTCGTATTCATTTGTATTTTCGACCAATTCAATATCGAAAATAAATAATAATAATCAATTCATCTTTATCAGGCATCGTTGAAGTTTTCTATAAAAAGTCAGAAGTAATCTGATTAAAAAACCAAATTTTTTATTTAACCTCAAAATTAGGCATCTGAAAAGTTTTTCGATTCAGATTGCATCTCAAGTTCCACAAATTTTCGTTTCCAGATCTCCTATGGTCACTGGTACATCAGTCATAGGAATGCAATTTAAGGATGGAATTGTCATTGCTGCTGATGTTTTGGCATCTTATGGATCGCTTGCTAGGTTCAGAAACTGTGAGCGTGTTATCAAAGTCAATGACAATATTATTCTAGGAGCTGGTGGTGATTATGCTGATTATCAATACTTGAGAAGCATTATTGAACAAAAAATGTACGTAAATCATGTATCATAATACATTATTTAAAATTTATTTTAATAATAAATCTTTTACTTAATGCTATTTTAATTTTTCAGTCTTGATGAGAGATGCTTAGATGATGGATTCACATTGAAACCCAGATCTCTTCATTGTTGGTTGACAAGAGTTATGTACAATAAGAGATCAAAGTTTGATCCTCTGTGGAACAACTTCATTATTGGAGGCATAGAAGATGATAAATTGTAATTATTTTAAATATAAAATTATAATTGGCTTTTCAAGAGTGAATATTATAGAAGTATTATTTAATTGCAGATTTTTAGGAACAGTAGACAAGTTAGGAACTGCATTTGCTGATCCTGTAATTGCAACTGGATATGGTGCATACATGGCAACTCCCATGTTGGCTAAAGCTTATGAAGCTAATAGTCAAATGACTGAGAAAGAGGCAACAGACCTTATTTACAAAGTCATGCAAGTACTTTTTTACAGAGATGCAAGATCTTTCCCTAAGGTAATAAATGAAAACAATTTCTTAAAATACAATTTTTGAAAATTATTTATTTATTTTACATCTTTACCTTTTAGTACCATCTTGGAATAATCACAAAAGAAAAAGGTGTTGAAATCAGAGGTCCGATTACTATTGATCATAATTGGGAAGTGTCAAAGATGAGATGTTATGATGATTAAGATAAATTTAAAATAATTTAAGTATAAGCAGGCTTTAAATTGTTTTTCACAAATGAACTTAAAGGTTTCACTTCATAAAATAAATTTTTTTTAATATTAAATTACAAGCAAGTGTTTTTATGTATCACAATTATTTACAATTTTATTAAATTTTATCCAGATAAAATACCACAATCATTAATAATTAATATTGTAAATGTATCTGGTTATTTACAAAGTATTCAGTTTGGTCGTGTTAAGATATCACACCCATGATCAGTGATCAATATTGTATGTTCCATTTGTGCTGATCTAGCATTATCCATTGTTACTGCTGTCCAACCATCTTCCAAAATAATTACCTCTTCTCTCCCTTGAGTTATAACAGGTTCAACAGTAAATGTCATTCCTGGTTTCATCACACCCTCAAAATCATTAGCTATGTGGGAGTATAATAGTTAGTATTAAAATATAAATTGCTATTCTGTAATTATAGTCTTTTGTAAAAATATTGTTATAATTACCAAAATGATAAATTTCTGGAGGACCATGAAAATAGCTACCTATGCCATGACCACCAAAGGCTGGTATCACATTATAACCATGATTTTTAGCTGTTTCTTCAACAAGATTACCTAATAAATAATATTTCGTTAATTGTTCACGATTATCTAAGCTGAGTACAATAATAAAACTAATTTTATTCACCTATATTACAAAATTTTTCATCTGGCTTACAAATATCAATAGCTTTCATTAAAATGGTTTCTGTTATATTAATTAATTTCTTGCCTTCTTCATCCACATTTCCTACTTCATACATTTCAGAACAATCACCATGGTGTCCATTAAAGTATACCTTAAAATTGAGTTATAGATGTAGCAATTACTAATTAAAAATTAATATAAATTGTATTTAATAGATAGAGAAAGATATTGTTGAATGGCTGTAATAATGAAAATTAGTACCGTAACATCTATGTTTAAAATATCACCATCCTGCAATGGACGATCATCAGGTACACCATGACAAGCCACATTATTTATACTGGTACAAATGGATTTTGGAAACCCACGATAATTTAAAGGACTTGGGTAGGCTCCATTATTAATTATCATATCATGAATTGTTGCGTCCAAAAAATCAGTTGTAATTCCTGGCTGTAAACATTATTAAAATTAATGAAAATGTTTTTGACCATTCATTTTATAAATATTTTAGATAAAAAATTTATTACTTTTACAAGAGATCTAACTTCCTTTAAAATTCGTTTTGCAAACATACAGCTGTGGATCATACATTCTATTTGATTCTCATCTTTTATTTCTGATTCCTCAGGCATTGGTGGAGGTTCACCTGTTTCAGCGTAGGGTGGTTTTGGAATGTATGAAGGTACTATTCTTCTTTCTGACACATTTCCAGGCTCAACAAGGTCATATTTTCCAAATTTACTTGCCTTAGCACGAGCTATATTCTGAAAAAAAAATGAAACTGTTTTTTAAGTTTGGTATATAAACAATATTCATTATGCAATATCAACAGTCCACTTACCTCTATTTTATCTTTGAAAAAGTTCTTAAAAAACGTTCTGATAAATGTGTTATTTAAACTATTTCGAGACATCGTTATTGAATAATCAGAAACAATTAAACTTGATATTCTAATATTGAAAAATCATTTAATTTACATCGTTTATTATAGACGATTGTTGTTGGCGATGAGCATACAGCATCTAAATCTAACTTTTCTTCTGCTTGCACTACTACTAACTACAGTACCACATCTGCCGATAAACATGTATATAGATTCACTCCAACACCACTATATTATACCTAATACCTAAAAAGAGATAAAGACATTTCCTAAAAAAAACTCACACTCCAAAAATATAATAATTGGATATTAATTTTAAATTGAGCGTATATTTTTCAATTTTCGCTTTAAATTTATAAATAAAAGACAAAAACACGTCATTGCAAATTAAGTATATTGTAAAAAAAGCGAAATTTTCGAATTGTCGGCACTGCGGTCGAAAGCGGCGTTCCGAGCGCGCTTTGCGCAGGCGTGAAAGGTGCCTCCGCGACGGCGCACTGGTCCTTCCTTTTCCGTTCCGCGGCTGACCAAGGTTCGTTGTCAACTTTTTACTATCGTCGGAAAATCCGTTTTGCGCGCGATAATCCGCGCGCGGGCGTGAAAAATAATCCGACGACGAGAAACTAGAAGTAACGGCGTTGCCGTTAATGCCGATATCGGGGCCGATTAAGTTTTGGCTAACGGCAAATTTTCTGTTCCAGAGTCAAGATGGTGCAGCGTTTAACCTACCGACGACGGCTGTCGTATAACACAAAAAGCAACAGGAGACGAGTGTGAGTACGATTGTTGCACTGTTCGTTGTTGTTTTTTACAATACCATAGTTGTCAGAATCGCGAAATGGGGTTGCAAAAGTTGTTTTTTTGTGTCAAGGGATTCGGAGCAAAGGGTTGTCTGTTTTGCAGGTTATGTTTTGATTGTCGGTTTTACAACCATATACCACGTGTATTTTTCAAAAAAAGGCTTATCAAAGTGATTGCAAAGATCGATCGTTTTTAGAAACTTCATAAGCTTGGAATTTGGCATATGAGAATGTCCTAATGTTCTTGTCAACATAACCATAGTGGTACTTTTGATTGATCTTTTGAATTATAACCTATCCAGTGAACTGTACTAAGAAGGAAACATTTGTTTATTTCTATTGAAGACCATTATCAGAAAATCTGAGCATCAAAAAATTGTTAGGGTGGTTATTAAAAGTACCTTTGTGAATGGCTTTCAAACTTGCAACTTGTTAGAGTTACTTCACTTACATATTCTTTTCAGGAAGTTAAAATGCTTCATTAAAAAATTATTTTATGTTTTTATCTAATGAGCTCGTATTCCACTATTTCTCTACACAATATCGATTTTAAAACTAAACTAAGAGTAAATTTTCTAGAAAATATGAAGTAAAATTTTCATTAAGGATTTTTTAGTTCTGGTTTTTAGATTTTTATACAAGATATTATTTTTGTATGGTTAAAACTTTAATAAATAAAAGCAACAGTGAAAAAATGATTATAAAATAATTAATTAAAAATGATATTCTTGCTTTGTAGTGTCCGTACTCCTGGTGGTAAATTAGTTTACCAATACCTTAAGAAACCCAAGAAGATCCCCAGATGTGGTCAGTGCAAGGACAAGCTCAGGGGTATCCAGCCTGCCAGGCCTATGGAACGCTCTCGTATGTGCCGCAGGAAGAAGACTGTCAAGCGCGTCTATGGAGGTGTGATGTGCCACAAATGTGTTAAGGAAAGGTCAGTGTCTTTAATATTTAATTTAATTTTAAAAAACCAAGATTTGACATGAAATGATAAATTTATAAAAGTATAGAGTTTAGTAAATTTCTTGGTATTAGATATTAAATTCCTTTATTCCACAAAAAAAAATTTTTAAAATATTTTAAATATTTTTTCTTTAGTTTTATTTAGTTTTCATTTTTATAATTAGTAGTAAAATATTTAATTTGTTTACTTTAAAATTTGTAAAAGAGATTGCAAGTTTATTTAAAACTTTAAGTTTGGTGCAACTACTATCAATTAATATAGTTTTTTAAATCTAAGAAAAATTCAAGCAACATCATAAGTATACTATTAAAATTTTACTTATCAGTTAAAAATTCATGAAAATTTTGAGACACATTAGCCCACTAAAAGTGTCAAATACTGCTTAAAAATTTATGATTAAAAGCTTATATAGCCTTCATCTTAATTTATTGTTTTTAGGATTGTCCGTGCCTTCCTTATTGAAGAACAGAAGATCGTAATTAAGGTTATAAGGGCACAACAAGCCTCTGCTAAAACGAAAAAAGGAGAGAAGTAATTTACAAATATCTTTTACTTGTAAATCTAAAATAAAAAAAATCTAAAAAAAAATTAAGCTAGCTGATTTTGTCTTTTAATTATTATTATTTATAATTTAGAAATTCTTTTTTTTTTTTTTTCTTAAGGTATATTAAAAAAAGTAAAGTAGAAAACTTTTTAGAATTTAATTCATTATAATTTTAATTATTATAATATCACAATTAAATAGAATATCAAATTTTATCTAAAAATATTCAAGTATCTAAAATATAAATATATAAATTTAATAATAAAATATACATATTATTACAATTGATAATTAATAATATTCAGTGTTTATAAATATTGCAAATTTTATTATATGAAGTAAACAATAGTTATGATTGCTTACTAAGATCTTGATGAAATATTAAAAATTTGATGCATTATCAAACAATTCTGAAATAAATACCATTTCTTTTTGTTCTTTGTTACTTCATACACATCATGTAAAAATCTTCACTATATTTCCAGTTTTGTTTTAAAATTCTTCTCTTTAAATTAATTTTTTTTTTTATTACTTTATTGAAATGTAGTGATGAATGTCTATTCTTTATGATGCCTTTTGACATGATTATTTAGAGCCTGCTTGTAAAAATAGAATTGGTTACATTCTTTGAATGGGCAGAGAAGTTTATCTCTTTCTTCTTTCTTCAAATGACTAAGAACATGATTTCTTAATGCTGATTTGCAGTAAAACTTTTTATTACAGTTTGCACATGTATATTGTACAGTTAGATTATTATTTTTTATTTTATGTTGTCCACTCATGTGTTGATTTAATTTTTGTTTTGTGGATAATTTAATACTACATATATTACATTTAAACTTTTTACCTTGATGAAATATCTGAATATGTTGAACTAAATTTTTTTTAAAATAATAAATACGATTACAATTTTCATATTCACAAGGAAATGTTCTTCTTTCCATATGAGTTAGGATATGGTTTTTTAAATATTGTTTAAAATAAAATATTTTATCACAGTATGCACAAGTATATTCTGTAAAATAAATATAAAAATTAGTATTCTAGAGATAATGTTATACATGTACTATATGAAAATGAGGTTTACTCACGAGATACATGAGAGGACTTTTCATGATCTCGCAACAATTCTAAAGTATAAAATTGTGCTAAACAATCTTTAACTGGACACTGAAAAAATACGGATAAATGTCTCTTTTTATGTCTATGAAATCCCTTTAATGTTTTAAGTACTTTTCCACATTGTTCACATTCATATAGTTTTAATAGATTAGTTTGTAAACTATGATACTTAATCATATGTTCTTCATATATATCTTGCTTTTTAAATTTGATATTACACTGCTCACAGAATTTTGCGTTATCGCTGTGGATTCTTGTAATATGACGTTTCAAATTAGTTGAACTACTAAAAAATCCTGTACAATTTTCACATCTGAAATTAAATTAATTTTATTAAAAAAATTATTAAGACAATATAGTTTTTGCACAAGGTAAAATTATACTAAATTTTCAATATTTCAATTAAAAAATCTTCATTTCATTGTTGTAGTGCAGAAGCTATGTAATTGAAAAAATTATTGTTATACATACTGATATTTAGGTTTGGGTAGATTTTTGTGATTCAAAGCATGTCGTTTTAAGTGTGAGGGACAAGAGTATGATTTATTACAGTCTTCAAAAGTACACTTAAAAGGTCTCTGAAACATGAAATGGACATCAATATTTAAGAAAATTTAAATGGCCATAAGATAAATGCATACCTTATTTAAGTGAATATTTGTGTGCCATTTCAAAGTTGAAGGTTTACCAAATTCACGGTTGCATCCTTCAAAAAAACATTTAAACTGTTTTTCGGACATATTATCGTTTTACAAAGCTACATTTTTCATTTCAATCCATTTCGTAACAACTTATTTTCAAGTACGTCTTTTTTATTTAGACTCGTCAAGCCTAATTTGATTTATTCTCTCAATGAAATCTCTATACAAGGATGCTGTAAACAGAGTGAAAATACATTTTTACTGGTTATGTTCTTATGTTATGATAAACCAACAGACTTAAAAGTTTCACAATCGGCATGAGATGACTTACATTGGTTACAAGTATTTAAAGAATATAAGTGTACAGAAGTTTTTATACACGCTGATTCTATAATTAACTTTCAACGAATTAAAGAGTAGGTATAAAAGAAATGAATGAAATAATTAATGTATACTTACTACAGTGTTGTGTTGCCGAAATACCGAAGAATATTTGGGTATCGTATCATCGACATTGTGATGTCGGCTTGCGTATAAGCGACTGTACAAATACGCCACCTGTAGTGAATTTCGTAACTATTTCTGACAGTTTGATTTTTTATGCATAATTGCATACTTATAGATATATGATATATACCGTGTATCATAAACCGGTTAATATATTATAGTATTAGGTAATTAAGTAAAAAAGAATATTTACCTTTTAAATTATGCATTTAGAAGTAATTCAAACTGAAGATTAATTGAAGCAAGAATATCTCCATACATGTTTAATTCTGTGTTAGGTAAGAATTTTACATATAATAGAAAAAATAATGATACCTTTATAAGCAGATCTTTTTTGCACATAATGTTTACGTTATATGAGCATAAAAAAGTGTTCAATTTACATAGATATAATTATTAAGAAAAAAAAAAATTTCGTTATAAAATATGACGCAACTATGAATTTGTTATCATTGTTGTCATAACTATTACTATAATGATATACGTATCTCCGTATTAACTCACCTACATGAAATTTACATACCAATAAATATACTATTATTATGCACAGAAGCAAAGTTCAAGAACTATTTCTCATACAAATTAGCTGAGAAAGCTATTATCTTAAAATTATAAACTCGTTATTCAACAGCAGCCATTAAAATATCGATCAAAGAAAAGCTGTACGTACTTCAGTTCTCCGATACCTTTTACTCTCCCCCGTCACGCTTCGACAACTCAATAAAAAAAAATCCATCAAACTAGTCCCATACACGGAAAAACAAAGAAATTTTTCCACCAAGTACCCGCACTCCCGTTCTCTCCCAGCTGAACCTCACCGTCTCTTTCTAAAGGGGTAGCATTGTATTCCGATTATGGTCAACGAGTGTACGCGGGCGCTCGGATACGCCATGTACGTACTACACATAGGTCCCCCCATACATACATCCACGCATGCTGGCCTTATTTGTTACGCGCCCGTACTCGCGTTCTCACGCACATATATATACAAAATCCAGAAAAAGCAGAGAGACGCGTGCTCCTCATATATATATACACCTATAAGAGCTTATCTCGAATCTTGCATCGACGGCTTCTCTCTCATTCTCTCTTTCCTTTTCTGCGGAATTTGAATTTTAATACGGCGCGCGAAATCGAAATTCGCGCTTATATACTTACCCGCGATTAAAATCTGCGCGAATCAATCATCCGCCGCCGCGTGTGCAAAGCGAGTTATTAAGGTCGCGCGCGCTCGCCTTTTACGGCCGCTCGCAGCAGATCGCCGCCTGAATTTTAAAGCGTCGAGGGCTGCTTTTTTTTTAAGAAGGATGAGAGAAGTGCACTCTCTCTCACTCGAGCGCAAGATGTATAAAGTGTTTCGTGCGCGGGACGCGCGCTTGGCACTTTGCAATTTTGCGCGTCGTTTATTAAAATATTGAGTTTGTAAGTAGTTTATAATAAAGTGCGATGAGGGAGACAGAGAGAGAGAGGCAAGTAGAGTTGCGGAATGGTCAGTGCGTGTGAAACGTGTTATTTTCATATTTTATAGTATCTATACGCGCTGCGTTAATAATATGATAATTGGAACGGCGGGCGTTTATGAGACTGGATGTGTATGTCTTCGTTTTTGTTTGTCGATATGGGCGCTGATTAAAATTTACATTATCATTGTAAACAACTTTTATGTATTCTCCCGACTTGTTCCACTCGCACACATTGACTTTCAACACTCATACATCCATCCGAATATTCAGTTTTCCACCTGCAAATACACTTTAACCCATATTTTTCCGCGCAAACCCGACGTATTTATAAAGCAATTATTATTACCACCGGTCAGGTTCTCCGTCCCGTTTATAGATATTATTAAGACGCACAGCGTAGTGGCGTGTATGTCGTGCTGCGCGCCTTCAGCATCACGCGGCTAATTGCCGCGGAGTTTCGTTTTTGTCGCCAACAAGTATATACTGCGATCAAATCTGCCAAATGGCCAGATGGCGATATGGAAACCGCGCGGGCACAAATCAATTTTCCCGAGCGCTTTTCCCGCAAGTCCTTTGTTCGGAGCACTTTAACGATCCGTTTACGCTTTTTCATTCGATATTGTTTTGAAACATATAGTAGTGCATAGTACTGATTGATTTAATGAGTCAATTAGCGGGAGATTATAACGAGTTATCGTTGAGTCAGCAGACGCGATTGGGTATATGGACTGACGCACGGTCGATTTTTTTTATACCGATTCATTATTATATGGTTTTGCATATATCGATGCGGCTATTAGCGGTGTGATCTCATAATAATATGGGAACGCGGAAGAGAGCGCGAATCGAGTGACGATCGTATATAATACGTGCAAGCGGTGCACGCGACGTTTATTATGAATCGGATGATGAAAAATAATAAGGAAGGAGAAGTATTGAAACTCGCGGAGTATTGTTTATAAATCGTGCACTAGTATAGAAGATTAGAATAATATAGCGCTTCTTAAATAGATATTGGTCACTATAACCGGTATAGATTTATAATTATAATCTCGAGAGAAGAGAGAAAGAGGCGCCGTTAAAAATTACGCTCCGTAAACAGAGCATTTTATATACGCGACCATATCGGAAATTCATGGCTTGGAAATTCCATTAAAGCAGCTCCGGTATAATTTTGCCAATTATCTCATCAACCACTTCATAAAAACGCAACAACGTCTCAACAACCCGCGTACCTACATGTGTTATATTTATATACACAGCCCCTGAACCAACAAAAAAAACCGCGTCAGGAGCCTTCGAGAGTTCAAAAATTACATTTCTTTTTTCTTATATCAAACTGCGCAACTGCACCTCTGCACTCTCCCATTATACTTAGGTGTATATATATAGTATACATTATACGCATTCAACGATCGGCGGGAGCGAACTTTTGCAATTCCGCGCGGCGCAATTCGCTTACTCCTGCACGCACGCATTATTCTCTCCTTCTCTTACACACACCTACTTGCAATTTGCTTTCAACGCTCCATCGACTCGCATCAACTCTCGTGCGCGCACGTGCGATAATTATCCACGAGCCCCTTGCGCGCGAGCTTCGATGCAAACTATATGCCATCGTGCCTCTCCCTTGTGCCGGCGGGACGGTGACGACGGAGCGGAAGTGCGCCGCATCTCCGCTTCCCTCCTCCCCCGGCCGGCCGCGAGAGGCGTTTGTTCTAAAATTACACGCGAAAAATGCGCATGGCGAGCGAGCGCAGAGGCCGAGATAAGACGAGACGCGCAGCGTGCATTATATATATATACTTACTTGAATCGAGGCCGATTCGTTCATTGATATAAATTTTCTCGAGTGAAAGAGCTGCGCGTGTAAGATGAGTACGAGCTGGCGCTTATCGGACGGGAGTATTCGATATTGCGAAGGCGGCCGGAACTGGAGGTAAGTGTGTGTATGCTTTTGCGTCTCGTGATGAAAACGATCAGCTGCTGGTGCTGCTGGTTATGTGTATGTATATGCTACTCGCGTTGCAGTTATGCGAATATATAGTGATAAGCGAGGTCGCATGTGAATGGCGGCGTATATTTTAAAGTTTAATGGGCACTTATGAAATTTATTAAAGGAGCCAAGTTTTGTGTTTAAACGGTATGAACATTTTTGTTAATTATAATTAAATACGGCATAACTTAACCTGTATGTCGAGGAACGCGCGTACTATACATAAATCTTTAACCAACTTTTAGCTGTTACACATAATTATACGTCTCTTCAATTATTTTTCCTCTCGATTAACTTTTTTTTTTTCTTTAACTCCTTTCTCCTTCTTCTCGCTGTTTACGTGTCCTCAAATAAACAATAATACTTATACGCATCTACTCAAGTATCGCCTTCGTCGGGGTGGGTAGAATTTATTCCCGTGACACGCGATACGCGTCCGCCTCTTCTCCCCGTGCCTCGAGTATTTATATGTATA
>JAPYZO010000271.1:6311-37000 GCA_030522905.1 Torymus flavipes | reverse complement strand
CGAAAAATACGAGCGATTGGGAAAAAATTCAACCATTGTTGACTCGCCCAGGTACAGCGAGGTCATCGGAGACAGAACTGTCAACTGGCACGTCAGCTTCAACCTGGGTAATATCGAACTGGAGGAGGTAAAACCGCAGATTTCTACCTTCCTGGTCACCATTGACACCGACGAGGATGCGCCCGTCTACCCGAGGGTCCGCATGGGACCGAACGGGACTTATCCATTGCACGATTCTGGCCTGCGCATCCTGGATCCCAAGTTCCCGAGGATGCGCTACTACGTCTTCTTTATCGAGACGATGAAGCTGCGAAATGAGTTCAATGACCTAATAACCGACGGTGGCATCTACGTGGAGTGTAAGATTTGGCAACGGCGCGGCAAAGACGACTTGCAAAAAATTTTCAATCGTTTCCCCCTACCGGACGAGGCAGAAGATGAAGTTGTACCGGACGAGGCAGAAGATGAAGTTGCGGGCGCCGTCGCTGGATCGTCTTACACGGACAGAATCGCACGATTTCATCTCCAGGATGGAGAACACGTACCCATATTGCTCACCGAGTTAGAGTTCAATAGCTCACTATATCAGTCGATCTATCAGTTCCCGGAAATAATAGCTAAACAGGAGAACTTAATCCTTGACGTGCCGAGAATCGATCCGGAGAACTTCAAGATTATGCTCATGTACGTCAAGACGGGGAAGTTGGAGGACCTCGCTGGCTACAAAATGATGACGAGACCAGGCTGGGATTTTATCGACCACATGGGACTGCGCATGTTCTGGGATTACTGCGCGAACACGTTCAAAGCATTCATCAATGTCCATATGAGAGTTTACCTTCACAAGTTCGCCACTCGTTACCAATTGAACGATCTGGCGAAACAGGCTGCGATTTTTAACGCGCATTTAGAAGATGTGGAACAGGAGAAAAAGGAAAGAGGAATTCCGCCGCAGACACCCTCGTAGGGCCGAATATATTGAAGGAATGGAAGCGCGGATAAGAGGTCGTCCGAGATTAAATGCACGTATTATGTCTCCTTATTGATGTGCCTTAGAAGATTATAATAGTTTTCGAAAATACTCAGATTTTTCTGTTTTATTTTATTGATTAGAGCGAAGCAATTTATCTGCTTAATTTTTTATTTTGATGTCTGTAAGTTTGAAAGTTGAAAAATATTTTTTAATTTTACGTACAATCATGCATTTTTCAATAAAAATATTAACTTAACGAATAATTCTTCTGTTTATGCTTTTCAAAGAATTTACACCTACTCATTACCCATCCTTCCCTCGCCAACTCTTACACGTGCATAAAAATTCGCCTCACAGTTGCTGTCGAATAAATATGATAATAGTTTGTTTCATATTTATATTTAAGAAATCTCATTACTTTAATACTAAGATTTTTAATTAATCATTTTAATTTAAAAAACACATCTTGATTTCATTTTTAACAAAAAGTATAATCAAAAGAATGCAAAGTACTTTAAAGAAAAAAGTCATACATATTATGTAATTTGTAGTTTATAGAAATAATTTTAGGAATGAGATGTTCGTTATGGAAACCGTAAAAATCAAACTTGAATGAACTAAATATTATTTGAATAATTTATTTGCAAAATTAGCGAAATAAATTTGACGAATACCGTTAGTAAATTTAAAAACATTACATTTAAAGTTGTAGATGCATAAAATTCAAAACAAGAATTTTATTTGAACAATTCCGTAGCCTAGATATTAGGCATTAAGTATTACCCCATCATTTTTTATTTAAAATGATAGAGTTAACCGTAAATGACGCTAGGTAAAAACCTCTGGCGGTAAACGCGAACGCCATCTAGATGTGATAAAATTGGGATCCTATAAATTACTTTTTTACTATTTTGGATGAAATCTTTCGGAAATCTGCTCAATCTTGTTTACAGGAAGCCATATACAATTATTTTTTTCCTTAGACAGTACTTTATTGTTTGACATTTATCAAAATAAGTTAAAATACGATCCCACTTTTGCCTATTTTCACCGCAAAAACCGTACAAAAATGGCGCTGCCGGCGTTACTTATCTAGCGTAAAAAAAAACTAGAAACTTATTTTTCCCTCACAAATCCCAAAAAGAAACAAATGTCAGCCATTTATCTTACCTAATAACCTTGCAGTTGAGCGTGGCGTCGATTACGAGTTCCGGGTCGCTGGTAAGAACGAGATGGGCATTGGCCAGGAACAGGTGCGCAACTGGTTCAGTCAGGAGAGCGCACCGACGGGGGCGCCGACGAACCTCTCCTATCACTTCCAGACCCCCGATACGGTCTGCGTCACTTGGGATGAGCCATTGCCGATGTATCGTAACGGGCGCATCATCTCCTATAACGTGCAATTCCACAAGAAGGTCGATCACACGAGTCAGGTAGGATTTCGCGAGTTTTTTTTTCTGTCTATAGGTATTAATTTATTTTCAACAATGTTGGAGAAAATCTTCAAATAAAATTTTATAAAAATATTATGTTAAATTTTTATGCTTTACTTCTTATTTTATTCATCTGTTACTTTATTCTCAAAAAAAGGGATCATTGCCTGTTTAATATTAAATAAATTAATAAATAAACATCCACAAAAATCAACATATTACTCGTATTAAATAAGAAAAACTATTGCTCCGACAGATGACGCGCAACACAACCAAAAACCGCGCCGTCTTCACGAACCTCGAGGAGAACACGGAGTATGTGTTCCACGTGAAGGCGTACACGTCGCGCGGCGACGGCCCCTATTCCGAAAAGATCACCATCCTCACGGACAAGGATATCGGCAGAGCGCCGATGTCCGTCAAGGCTGTCGCCACGTCCGAGTCTAGCGTTGAGGTACGTCGATTGTGACAATAAATAATCGTTGCTTAATTTTGTTCAACAATTGATTTATAAAAATGTATTTCGTATAAAAAATATCTAATCTATAAAAATATATATTGTACACAAATCTAATGGTTCCTCTTCCACATCTCAATTTATATCAGTGGCAAATGCCTCACATTACAAGGGAGAGCGGGGCACAGCATGGTAAACAGTTGAGTGGGGCGCTTAATTTTTGTCATCTTACAATAATTTATTTGAGCAAATACTTGTGTAAAATAAATATCGAAGAACTTGTAAAAAAAGCAGCAATAACATGGAATTTTAATAAACTATCACAGTTCAAATTTTCCAGACAAATATTTCGTTAAATGTTATGTTATTGAACGCGAAATTTAGGCAGAAAATAAATATTTTCAATATTGAAAATAATAATTCTGTCATAAAACTATTAATTTTTACCTTTAATTTATATTTTTCAATTTATTATCAAGTAGGTGTGCTTTAAATACAAAAAAAAATTAAGAATAAATTGAAATTTCGAAACTGCAAAGCACGGCACGAAGTGCAAAATAGAATATAATATATAAACATAAAAAAATCTTCAGTCATAAAAAGTGATTAAAAATATTCAAACTAAATTATTTAGACAAATTGAAAATAATAATAAAGATATATTATTATAATTTGCCTTCATTACTATAAATAGCTATTCATTTTTATCAAATTTCAATAAACGGTGAGCACTTATACACTATTTATCCCTATTTAAGATTATTAAGCTATAAACAAATAAAACACCAAACAGAAACATTATACGTTTTTGATGGAATTGGGTAACGCGTTCTCAGAATACTAATTATTGTGCTTAATTAATTAAGTGCCCCACCGCCGCCCAGTCGTACCTCACCAGTGGAGGATTAATTATTTAGATTATTCACTATAAATCTTTGCACTATACACTTCGCAAAAGTTATTGTTTTAATTTTGTAATGATAGAAAATTACATGGTAAAGAAATAAAATATCTAATGCCACCTAAAATGTAGCACTAATGTATGTGCCTTAATACCGGCATAAATGATAAAGAAATTCGACCATAACGTTAATTGTACGTCGCAGGTATGGTGGGAGCCCGTGCCGAACCGCGGCAAGATCATCGGCTATCAGATCTTCTACACGATGGAGGCAGTCGCGGACCTCGACTTGTGGAAGAAGAAAACCGTCGGACTGACCGAGTCAGCGGACCTGCTGAACCTCGACAAGTACGCCCAGTACGCGGTGGCCGTGGCAGCTCGCTACAAGAACAGCCTGGGCCGTCTCAGCGACAAGATCACCGTCAAAGTCTGGCCTGACGACGTCCCGTTGAACCTCCGCGCGACCGACGTCTCCACGCACTCGATGGTCCTTTCCTGGACATCGCCGATCAAGCTGAACCCCACCAAGTACAAGGTCTCCTTTGACGCTGTCAAGGAGTTCGTCGACTCGCAGGGCATGACGCAGACGCAGAGTGTCCCACGCAAGATCATCTACCTCGACGCCCAGACCCACTCCACGGCAATCACCGATCTTTCACCCTTCACCACCTACAACGTCAACGTCAGCGCCGTGCCGCCGGATGGCCAGTACAGGCCGCCCTCGAAAATCACCGTCACCACGCAGATGGCCGCGCCTAAACCCATGGTCGGGCCGGCGTTCTATGGCGTCGTCAACGGCGAGGAGATTCAGGTTATCCTACCCCAGGCGTCCGAGGAGTACGGACCGATATCGCACTACTATCTCATCGTCGTGCCCGAATCGCTCGAGTACGCCAATAAGAATCCGGACGAGTTCACCGAGGACATGATTAGCGGTACCAGCGCCAAGGATACCGGGCCGATGAGGCCGTATATTTCGGCTAAATTCCCACACAGGGATATACCGTATACTTTCCATCTCGGCGACGAGGGCACGTACGAGGGGTACGTGAACAGGAAGCTGGAGAAGGGCAAGAGATACAGGATATTCGTACGCGCGATCGTCGACACCCCGAGAAAAGTAAACGAACTTTAAACTTTGTGTTTACCTTTTTACTTATTTTTCCGAATGCATTCTGACTTACACTTCTTTCAGCATTTGTACACATCATCTCCGTTCTCGGAGTACCTGTCCTTGGACATGAGGGAACCGCCGCCAGGCGATCCTCCGCGTCGGCCGAACCCCGATGCGCCGCTCGACGGCAATCCCGAGGTGTCGGTTGACATTAGTGGCCAGGAGCCTGGCATGGTGTGGGTAGTTGGTCCGATTATTGCAGTGCTCATGGGCAGTGTTTGTTTGGTTCTGTTATTTGTTATCAAAAAGTACGTATGACTTAGACATTCTTTTTTTATTTTTAAGGAAATTATAGAATCTTTTTATGCATAATTTTTAATTCTAATTATATGAAATATAATATTGGCATTTTCGCTATAAACTTTTATTGTGTAAATAACTCTATTAAAAATAAACAATTATTTTCTAATTTAATAAATTATAAAGAATTATTTGTTTTAAACAAATCATTTGCTTCACTACTTGAGTACAAATATTCTCTGAATTATAGACATTTTTAGTATACTCAAAGTATAACAATAGTAGCTACGTTTTTTCTCGCCATATATTTTGATAAATGAGTCATAAATTACTAATAAAGTAAAAATTCTAGACGCCGTCAACCGTGCAAAGCGCCGGACCAGACTCAGGTCACGCGTCCCCTGATGTCCGCCGACATAAGCTCAAATCACGCTCCGTCCGACCCCGTGGAGATGCGCCGGCTGAACTTCCAGACACCGGGCATGATCTCCCACCCGCCGATTCCCATAAGCGAGTTATCCAACCACATCGAACGACTGAAAGCGAACGACAATCTGAAATTCAGCCAGGAGTACGAATCTATCGAGCCTGGACAGCAGTTCACCTGGGATCATTCCAATATGGAGGTGAAAAAAACATTCTTTTTATTACTCTTCATTTTAAAATTCTTTCCTAGAGCTTTTAATGAAATGGATTGATTTTATGTTAGGTGAACACATCAAAGAACCGCTACGCGAACGTGATAGCCTACGACCATTCGCGCGTGATACTGCAGACGCTAGACGGCATACCCGGTTCCGACTACATAAACGCAAACTACTGCGACGGCTACAGAAAGCAGAACGCGTACGTGGCGACGCAGGGGCCGCTGCAGGAGACCTTTGCTGACTTCTGGCGCATGTGCTGGGAGCTGAGGTCGAGCACGATCGTCATGATGACGAAGCTGGAGGAGAGGACGAGGATCAAGTGCGATCAGTACTGGCCAACGAGGGGTACCGAGACCTACGGCCAGATGCAGGTGTCAATCAGCGACGTGCAGGAGCTCGCGACTTACTGCATACGAACGTTCCAGGTACGAATCCTTCTCTCATTTAAACAATCTATACCTTCACGAAACTATACTTATAAAACTTTGTTTTTCTTTTTACTACAGGTTTGTAGGCACGGCTACTCGGAGCGTCGCGAGATCAAGCAGCTGCAGTTTACGGCCTGGCCGGATCACGGCGTACCGGAGCATCCGGCACCATTCCTGCAGTTCTTGCGCCGGGTGCGCAATCTTAATCCCCAGGACGCCGGGCCGCTGATCGTTCATTGCAGCGCTGGTGTTGGACGTACCGGCTGCTTTATTGTGATCGACTCGATGCTTGAGCGCATCAAGCACGAGAAGACGATCGATATATACGGCCACGTTACTTGTCTCAGAGCGCAGCGTAATTATATGGTGCAGACTGAGGATCAGTATATCTTCATTCACGATGCGCTCCTGGAGGCGGTCATTTGCGGTATGTTCAGAATTGATTACCAATATTAATCGATGTTTTGGAAAATTTTTTTGGATCGTCGTTTACTGAGATCAGATAGTCTCAATAAATTTGTATAAATGTAAACAAAATTGGGGAATCAACAAAAAAAAAGAATTTTAGCTTATTGTATTTTTGAACTAAATTCATACGTATGTTTTATCGAGGAAAAATTTTTTCAACAACCGATCTTGTAAACAGTTTTCTTTATATTATTACTCAACTGCTTCCAAAATCTTTCTTCTGTAATATTTGGACAACATTTTTCATGGCGTATAATGAGCTTTTAAACTTTAATATTAAAAGAAGAATATACACACCTCAACAAATACCTTAATCTTATAATTTTAAATATTAAGAATGAAAATAAGAAATTTATCTATTAAATTATTTATAACACAGGTAATACCGAGGTACCGGCGAGAAACCTGCACTCGCACATACAGAAGCTGATGCAGCCGGAGATCGACAACATAACGGGAATGGAGCTCGAGTTCAAGAAGCTGTCGAATGTCAAGGCGGACTCGACGAGGTTCATATCGGCGAATCTGCCCTGCAATAAGCACAAAAACCGACTAGTCCACATTTTGCCTTATGAATGCACCAGGGTATGCCTACAGCCGCAGCGAAACGTCGAGGGCTCGGATTACATTAACGCGAGCTTAATTGATGGCTATCGGTATCGAAGCGCTTACATTGCTACCCAAGGTTAGTCTCCTCGCAAACGACTTTGTAAAAATCCATCGTCATACATTTCTATAACGTATTATTTAATAATAAAAATCCACAGGTCCGCTAAACGACACCACCGATGACTTCTGGCGCATGCTGTGGGAGCACAACTCGACAATCGTCGTTATGCTGACGAAGCTGAAGGAGATGGGCCGCGAGAAGTGCCACCAGTACTGGCCGTCCGACCGCTCGATTCGCTATCAGTACTTCGTCGTCGATCCGATCGCCGAGTACAACATGCCCCAGTATATATTGCGCGAGTTCAAAGTAACGGACGCGCGCGACGGCTCGAGTCGCACGGTACGTCAATTCCAGTTCATCGACTGGCCGGAACAAGGCGTGCCCAAGTCCGTGGACGGCTTCATCGACTTCATCGGTCAGGTGCACAAGACAAAGGAACAGTTCGGACAGGATGGACCGATCACGGTTCACTGCAGTGCCGGAGTCGGCCGTACCGGAGTCTTCATCACGCTGAGTATCGTTCTTGAGAGAATGCAGTATGAAGGTGTTGTTGATATATTCCAGACCGTCAGAATACTGCGTACACAGCGTCCAGCTATGGTTCAAACAGAGGTGAGTTTGATTTCAGCTATTTTATTTTTTTTATTTTTAAGGTGTAATAGATATCTCGAGGTAAAATTGTCGATCTATTTAAATAAAAAGTAGTTCAAAATTTAAAAGAAAACTACTTATTTTCTATTAACTTCTACGTTTATTAATCTTTCCCACATTTTATGAAAAAATATATATAGTAAAGTAAATAGTTGAAAAAAAAATTTTCAGAAAATAATTAATTTTTCAAGTATTTTAATTATTTGACATTTTCTGCAAGCTTTTTAGCTTTTAATGGGTTTTTTCAGATAGTTGGTGGTTTTACACTAATCTAATTTAAAATTATAAATGTATAATTTACTGCATGTTTAGAAGTTAAAAAAAGTGTTTCTAATAAAAAATTACGTTTACTTAAAACAATCTCATTTGAATTTTTTTCACCAGGACCAATACCAGTTCTGCTACCGCGCCAGTTTGGAGTACTTGGGCTCGTTCGACCATTACGCCAACTGACAGCCAGAAAGCCGCGAGCTTAGAGACACGGGTGCGAGAGATCGTAGCGATCGTCCGAGGAGCCGCGACCACACGATCGAGCGAGCGGCCAAGGTGCGCAAGGTCTAGTGGTACGACGAGTCGTCGTCGCCACCCCCGCCGCGTCGTCACCACCGACCTTACTCGCCGCCCTCATCGGGCTTCTCCGCCAGCGAGTTCGACGATTCTTAAAGCTAAACAAAGAGCAAGAAAAAGAATAACAATAAGAAGCAAAGCGTCGTAATATATAACGTATATATATATATATATATATATATGTAGGTGACGACTATCGCGCGCAAACACGAAATGAGGGTAAAAAAAGGAAACGACGATTCACGTTAATAGTGTTATGAAAAGTAACGAAGGTGCAGCGTAGGGGAGTGAGAGAGATATATAAATCGTGTCTCACCTACCCCCCGCGGACCACCCGATAAAATAATGCGCTCGAACGATCGCGAATTTAACGATGTAAACAAGAGCTTTACCGTTTACACACGCACACGTATACACATCTACACACGAGACACAAATACACACGAGTCCTCGAAGTTTTAAGGTTCCTTCGCGTTCGAACCTTTCTGCGACGAATGAATTTTAGCGTTTAAGGTGAGACAGTGGATTCTTTACAATTCCCAGGTACATATCTCTCGTAGGTTGAAAGAGCGCTCGAATTTGAAAAGCAAGTTTACAGCTTTTTTTGGAATTCATATGTACTTTTTCGATACCCCTTTACGGACATTCCTATCTTATACAACGTAGCCTTGTAGACAAGTAGTTTTACGTAACGATCATATCGTTTTCTCGCTAGAGCGTCGGCAAATGGATTCGATCCCAAAAGTGATTTCAGGCTTTTGCGCTGGTTTTATAATGTTTGACACTGAGTTCTGAAGGTATTGAATATCTTCGATGTAACCAGAGTTTGATGTTAGAAATGAGATTCATTGTTGAAGTTTGAAATGGCTGTGGTACCGAATCCCTGCTAAAAATTTGGGTACTGTGTGCCTTCCTTGGTAACTTTTTCTCAAGCTACAAAGGCATCGGCTCACCTTGTCGATTGGTCTATCTACCCTCGCGAAAGGAAAAAAAAGAAAGAGAATCGTCAATGCCAATAAGACGACGAGATTCCAAAAACTGCTGTCAGCATCCACTGTTCTAACAACGTGAAGCAAATCACTCAGTCATTTTCCAAGAATGTTCAAAAAGGGAAATCAAGGAAAAGCGGCATCTATTCACTCGTGGACGAAAAAGAGCAGCTTAAAAAGTAATGAACCGGAAGAACAATGTCATACTGCCAAATCGACAATTATTAACAAAAAGAGGAAAATGCTATACTCATTATTTACGATAGAGAACTTCTCAATACCTAACGTAACATGATTTTTAGTATGTAAGTAATCATTGTAATTTTAGCCAGTTAAGAACAAAAGAGCCATTAGGAATGTGAACAAAAGTAAAAAAGAAGTGAAAAAATACAAGAAGAAATCGTGCGACTGTGCAAAAAAAAAAAAACGAATGACGCGCCTCCGTGTTCTAACCGACTATTCGGTCTATAGAAACGGAGTAAGCGCGAGCGCGAATTACGTCTGTGTGAATAAATAATGAATCTTAACGGATAGTGGCACTGAATGTTGAAATCACCGATTGTTGTTGTCCCGTGCCTCTCGCCGTCCACCATCACATGTACAAAGTAAAGCTTCTTCGTCAACATGTCATTTTCATGCTGTGGATACTTAATTGATTCTCTCTAATTGGCATAAAGATGTTGTATAATTGTCCAGGCGCGTTTTTGCGTTTATTATAATTATTAGAGTTTTTTCTTGTTTGGAAAAGTTTGTTTAAAATTATGTTGAAGAAATTAAAAATAATTTCTGGCACAAGATTTCTTTAATTGTTGCACGTACTTATATTAAGTTTGCTTTGTTTTACTTATAATAAAACAAGTATTTTAAATTGTAAAGAATTAAATCTACTTAATTATTGATTAAAACATTTTTGGATACATAAAGTACTTAAAAACTCTCTAGAGGATTTAGAAAGTTTTCGTAAAGAGTTGTATCAAAGATACAATACCGATCATTTTTTTATACATGCAGTTTTAATAATAAATTTTAAAAATCACTTCTGTCTTTGAAGACAATAAGCATTATTAATTAAAAATAACTTTCAGAGATCTATTGCACTAATTCTATCGACGCAATGTGATTGAACGCGTTACAATACATTACATTACAAAGCAATACAAAAAAATAAAAAGTTATCAAAATATCATTTGAAGTACCACATATTTCATGTTTAAAACTTGAGAGTTTTACATCGCATAAAATTAATAATGATAATAATAAAAATAGTAATATAAGCGTAAAAAAAGAAGTTATGTAGTCGAGGTTCCGTTTTTATCAAAGTTTTGTCTGTGACTTCAAAGAGATTTTTGAAAATGCAATTTACTTTTAACGAAAATAAGCGTTCGATCATATTGTCGGACTTTTAACTGTTAAAACGAAAAAAAAAAGAAGAAGCGGACGCGAGGACACGGGAATTCACAATTTGTAAATAAAAGCACCATCCCACCATAAACGACATTAATATACATATTAAGATAATGAACAATGTATACATAGATATATATTATTATAAATATTATTCTAAAAAGAAAAAGAAAGAAAATACCGAGCAAAAAGGAAAAAACGTGACTAATAACATCTGAATGTTCTTTTTTTTCTCGAGACTATCAGTCGTTCAAAAAATGGTGTCCGAACAGAGTAAGAGAGAGAGCATCCGATTTTAACACTCGAGCGAAATATACCCCCCAAATCTACTCGCGGCATTTAGCTTGTTTCATACGTTTTTTATATTTTTTGTATATGTACCGACGTTGCGTCTTTTATACATTTTTACAAACCACCTTATGCATAAACTGCATATATATATTTCCTTAGGTTTAGTTCAGTAGTGGGCTGCGATAACTTTTTGCGTCTAGAATCCAAGAAAGTACGAAAAACTTATATTGATATTTCGTTCAATATGTACAATGCTATATCGAAGGCCACACATGTAATCATATAGACACAAACACACAACACAAGTGATCCACTGTGACGATTGTGAATGTATCGATTATCATCATGTAAATGTGAAAATTTTAGTCTCGATGGTTTCGTTTTTTTCAAGCGATTAAATGTTTACAATGTTTTTCGGTGTTTTTGGAGTTCGTTCTGTTTATCGTTATTGTCTTGATTTCTGAATTGTAAATATAAATGTTTCGTGAAATGAAAAAAAAATTATACATATTAAATGAAATGCCGCGATCTCTGTAAGATACTTTTGTCTTTCATGTAAACTTTGTAATTAAGGATATTGCCTGCCACGAAATTCACAATCCACGTGTGTTTTTTCATTTTCATCCCGTCTCGATTCTTGCGCGATAGTCGTAAATGTCGAGGAAAGCGATTATTTTCGAAGTGTTCATTATATACGATAAATGGTAAAAGATATTGTACAATAGATCTTAGAAGAATTTTAACGGTCATTGTTTTCTAACCGTCATATTTTTAACTGTTGCATATTAGCAAAGTGGTTAGGCTATACTGTATAATACATAGATAAATGTTTATAGTAAATACTTAAAACAGAAATGATAACAAAATAAGGAGTAGATAAAGACAATAACGTAAAACTTAATGTCGAGCAAAATTCTTTGCGTAAAACAAGAACCCTAGATCGATCGTTGTGCCGCGTGTTTTTTAACAAAAGAGAAAAGACATCCCGATTCTCTTGTGAACCTTGAAAAAAGGCTTAAAAAGCAAGTGTAAGAAATAGATACATCGTCACAGCGTTTTATTTCCTTTTCACCATTCCTTTACGATTTTGGCCTTCGATGCGCATTTTACGAATGGTGCAACAACCGCTTTGTACGACTAGTACCTATTTTAATTATCTGTTGTTTTGCTGTATCTTTTTACGTTTATATGATTTTTCATAACTAAATTGTATTCTATTTTAAGTAAGCTACGGTAACTTTTAACGGAGATTTACAACAATGATCATTGACAAATGGTTTTCCAATGTGTACGTTTTTAAAGAAATGCTTCTTTTATATGAAGTGTTAAACTTTTTGATTTTCACATTCTTTTATTAATTAGCGTATATATACTTAACGATTACATTTTAATCGAAAATAGACAAACATTTCTTTGAAAATTAACTCTAAACGAAACCCAATTGGCGAATGATTGTATAGTGTAGATCTCCAATGCAAGGGAGATTACGAGTTGTGAGATGCATGTAGAAATGAGAAAGCGCAGATACAACAATGCTATGCATTGATTATATAATACAGGCAGCTTTTATTGATTTTAAAACGGAACATTCGATGAACGATCCATTCCTAAACAAGATAAAAAAAGTGTTAACGCGGTAATTAATCGCGAGAAATCGAAGACTTATTCCCCGATGTATACGAGAAACTATCGTGCGCATCTGTGTTTCTTCTACAAGACTAAAAATCGTTTTCTCGCACTTTTAGCATTAACAGTTGAAAAAAAGTTTCTTCGTTCTTTCAAATATTAGCGAACAATGCATTTGAAAATGTAATTTTATGCGTAGCGAATTAAGTAATGCTAAAACAGAAAGAAAATCTCATGATTGAGTTAGATCACGTGACGACTTTATTTGTAAATTTTAAAATTGTAGATGAAATTAATTTAGAAAAAACTAAAAAAGTAATACTTTTTTAGTGACTTTGATCTTATATTAGTTGTGCACTCGTTTTTAACCTTCGACGATTCCTTACAGTTATTTAATGCATTTATAAAGTAAGACTAAGTAGATACTCGTGAATATTGACTTTTTAACTGTTCATTTACATGTTAAATCTACTTACAAGACTTAATTTTACATCATATCTTAGTTGATAACAATCTTCATTTGTAATTTTAAATTTATAAAGTAAAAAATTAAAGTTTGTTGTATTCTTTTAATAAAATATAAAAACTGAAAAATGTCATATAAGCCGAGAGTTGAAATTTTAAAGCTGCGAAACACTGAGTAAATCACTGGAGTAAACGAAATACTAAATACCGTTGAGAGAATGGGAAATTATTTTGTGATACTTTCTTGCCAGAAAGAATACAACAGGCTAAGGCGGGAATAATAAATACGATGTTACTGATAAATAATTAAATGAAAATGAAAAGATGAAGAAAAACAAATTAAATACTGTGTAATAGGAGTCTGTTGACAAGGAGAAATACCATGTACATTATGTATTGCCCAATGGCATTAATAAAATAGCAACTAATGTGTAGTTTGAGTTATTATTCATTTCCTTTTAACCGTTCTAATATGTGTAAAATAAATTTAACCACATATTGTATTCATCAATTCAAAATATATCGATTTTAATTCAGCTAAGGCTAACTCCAAGTAATTAAACAGATTTTATGTAGAATTATCCATCATTTTGTATTTTAAAAAACAGTTTACAATTAATTTGTACAAACATTCAAGTATTCTTACAAAGACTTATATTAATAATTAAATTAATATCACATTGTTTTATACATTATTTATATAATATTTGTTGGTTGATTGAAATTTCCAGTTGGTGGACTCCTGGTCATCATTGTGGCCATCTGGAATAACAGTAAATTAGTTAAGTTTGATTTAGATAATTATTGGACATTGAATGACTTCTAAGTTATAGTAAATAGTAAAAGTATAATAAATAGTCTTACATTTTGAATAACTTGTTTTTTGAAGAAATCAGAGGTAGCTGTAGAAATATTTTTGTCTCCTCCCATTTTACATTTAATATATCCATAAAGATTAGATCCATTGAGTATGATTGAAATAATTGTAAGAAGTAACCATTTTGGTTTGAGTCCGAAAAGTGCGAAGAAGAAGAATATGCACCATATGGCAGGTGTTAGAATTAAAGCAAGCCAAAATATCCGTGACTCGGAAGCATTGATTCGGTTCTGTTGGGCGCCCTGAAACGCAGGGCATTTATCAAATGGGGAATTTATTTCGTTTTTCGACAGAATTATTTTTATGTTATGTTTTGATACCTGATATGAAAAATTTAAATCAAACATACATAATAAACATGCAAATTATATTTAAAAAAAAAAACCTTAAGCATAAAAATAATATATCCAAAATTTTTATTTTATTTCAACTTTGCTAATGAACTTTTAAATTATTTCATAATTATTATGTTAACTACTACGATCTTATAGAATATATATTATTAGCTAATACAAATATCATTGAAAAAGTATTTTAACACGTTCAGCGCTATACAAGTCGTATATGACTCATATAAATCAGGTCTACTTACTATATGAGACATATATGACTCTTATCTAGTTTTGGATGTTAATTTTTGACAGTAGATACGTGTAATAAAATTAACAACTGACAGTTTCTTTTCGGAGCTTTAAGATTCTGTTAGATGTAACGTAACTAATATCTCTTATGGCATTGTAATAAATAATTAACTTTTAAAAATACTACAGATTTGAACTTTTATAAAATTTAAGGCATTTTACTTGTAGTACTGTAAACCAGTAAATCAATTTTCGTTGTAGCTCTGAACATGTTAAATGAATAAAAAAAATTAATCTCATTCCAAATTTCATAATTTAAAATATTTTTGCTAATAATGTTAATTACTATTTGTTATCCAGTAATCTAATCAAATAATGTATAAAATTAATTAAAACAATATTGATACATAAAACATAACTGCACCTTTCTCGATTCAAATACCCAGTGACTAATACCATTATCGTCAACATAATTCCACCACCTGAGGCCAACCATCAGTCTTCCAGTAATATTCTTTACTGTCCAGAAGTCCATTGACAGTAAGAGAACAATAGTTACAAAACTAGCTATAAAACTTGAAGAGAACCATCCACAGAACATGTAGACAACTATTGCTGTTACCCTGAAGGCAAGGTGGAAAAGTGTAACATATGGATGTCTGAAACAATAATTGATTATTCTTATAACATAATTATCAAATGTTTATAAAAATTTTAAATGATAAATAAAAATTTTAATAATCACAACAAAGTAATTTATGATTCATTTAATTTTGTATATTTGTTGTAGAAAGATATCTTACTTAAGTTTTCCTTGTTGCGCCTCATTTTCTTCTCCAAATGCAATCGTATCGTCATCCATGAGCAAAGGTACCTACAACCATAGAGTCAAATAAAGATAAGAGAACAATACTGAGTTTCAGTAAGAATGAGTGTAAATAAACAAGTGTAGTAGAGCGTATAAAAGTGCAAAAACATGATCAAAATAAAAACATCAAAGCACAACTATACTCTAAAATGATTTGAAAACAATCATGTGGTGTCACATGACTTGTCTTTTTGTTACTTTGAAACAGATAGCTTTTAATAATAGACACGTAACTGTAAAACACTTTTATTTGCGAAAATTTAACTTGTATTGCCTATATGGATGTATAATTAACGTATAAGTTTACAACAATCATTAAAAATAAAATATATGCAAATAACATGAATAAAAATACAATAAATGTATATAAATAGTTACAATCATGCCTGTTTACTATTTCGATTAAGAATAAAGTATATCAATAAAATTAACTCTCAAAATAAAAAATAGCAACAAGTGATAGTACAATAAATGCAGCATACTTTACTTAAATAACAATAGAAATAAAAACAAATCTATTGTATCATCCTAAACTTCACAGTTGGCATATAAACAAATAACATAAGTATCAACATTGTTACAACATCGAATCTATAGGTATCTAACGAACTGTTTGCCTCCAGTTTGTGCCCAACCATGGTAGTCCGTAACCATCTATACTCAAACTGAGATATCACTCGAGCAAAAACCATAAGCAAAATAAGACCAGAACCAGCAAAAACCGTCGGTTTCAAAGTAACACAGAAAACTAGGCTTGCTCGATTCTGCGAAAAAAGAGCACGTTACCGGCGTCGCGCAAAAAGCCCAGCGTGTACTTAATCTGCAGTTAATCAAATCTCTCCTTTACCAACGCGTCCAGCTCTACACCCACTTCGCGGTAGGATACATACACGTCACCCGACTCTTTCTAGAGCGTACACAGAAAGCCCAGCTGTCCCTTTTCCCCTGTTATCTTCCTCGTTCTCTAATCACTACTCGGCGATGCGTGCTTCTTTGTTCTCTCTATTACACACAGTGCGTGCAAGATGAGCAGTAGGCTCACACACAAGCAATAACGGCAAAAAAGGAAGAGCGAGAGTTCGGTTGATGACAATATATCTGTTAGTCGCACAATCCAAGCAGAAGACGAGCCATCCGGACACCTACCGAAGCAGACGCCATGTTTGCTTTTACGCCGCCGCGACGTCGTCAACGCTGGCAGGAACAGCTACGCCCTCGCAGCCGAGGATGCGAAGTGTAAACGAAATACTTAAATGCGACGTTGCCGCGTATACCTAGGTACTGCATGCGTTGACGTCTATAATGTTCTCTTTGCTCTTTTTGTTTTTGGGATGACGAGTGGGGGGATTTTTTGTTTCGGAGGCGCGCCGCACTCCGCCGGTTCGAAATCGGAGTTCAACGGTCGTGCGCGGGTATAGGCAAAGCAAGGACCTTTTTCAGAATGGTGTTTTCGGTGCGAGAGCGTGGGTGTATAGGTCGTCGCTTTCTATAAGCTTCGTCGCCGCTCGAGCGCCTGAAATATAACGAGGTTGTGAGAGTGAGTATAAGTATATGTCTAAGTTGTAAATTTCGTTTTCATAAGATTGTAATATTCAGTTTGAATGAGACAATAAATCATAAACACCGGGGTTCCAAAAAATGTAAGGTTAGAATATCAATTTTTTTTCGAAATTTCTGATAATCATTTGAAGCGAAAGCTTTAATAATTGCCTCGGGGAAGATTTCACGGCTTTTACGTCCTTATCACGGTATCATAAATTTAAATAGGACATTTGCAATAGAGATATGTAAATATTATACTTTTTGCCTGCCAATAAATAAGATAGCGATGTAAAAAGAATCGAACCATGTAATTGAATGAGCGAAAAAATTAATAGAAACTATCGAAAAAAAAGTGAATTACATAAACAAGATAGCATAAATAATAATTTAAAATGAAGGCCGCGCACTATTTACGTTCGTGTACTATACCTACATTATATGTGCGCGAAAAAAAAATGTTCACAGTCGACATCGCAAAACGATCAGGGTTATGACATGTAGGCGCAGGTGAATGAAACCGAAGCAAAATTTTTAAACATACGTTAAAAAGCGTTCAAGAGTTCACTTGGTTAAGCAATTACAAAATTAAGCAACGTGGACATTTTTTTTACGATTGAACTAATTGTAGAGATACTCATTAGGCATACTGTAATTATATCTAACCATATTATTTATATATAGTCTAGAAAATTATTTTTATGAACACCGATTTTTATGGATACTGATGAATTTTATTTTTTATAGACTATGAAAAACCATCTATTATCGGAAAGTTTTTAACTCAATTAAAGAACCGATTTAGGTCATTTACTAAACTGGCAGAAATGCTATGATTACTATTACAAGCAATCACAACTTCATTCAGAAAAATATACAACTGAAACATTGAAATTATTTTGGAGCATCTTGAAAAATTGAAACCATTTTGGAGCGTCGGAGCAAATTTGTAAGTACCAGCAATCAAATAAATCCCACTACTCCTCCTTTCCCTTAACCTCGAAAATAAACCATTCCTCTGTCTATCTTCCACAGCTTTCATCAGAATTTGACAGCTGCAAAACACCCCGCCGCGTCGTCTGCTAGCTGCTACCCACGACACAACAATACCTCGAATCAAGCAGCAGCAGCACGCGATATTGTATTCTCCCGCGCGGCAACGTCGCCTATACACTTAACTACACACTCATCCGGAGTCACCCGCGCTATATACAGCCTCTTGGCTGTGTATACACACACGCGCTACTTGTCGCGCTTGCGCATAGTATTTATACTGCACGTATCTATAGACATCCGCGCGAAGAGAGTGAGTGTGTGTCGTCGGGGCGGCAAGTTCCCCGCGCGTGTGCATGACAGCGGCACGAAAGCGGCACCACCTGCTTTTGGACACGTGCGTGTGCGGGAGGAGAGCAGCGGCGTGTTTAATCTCGCCGACCAGGAGATAACTTTTTTTGTCAGCTCAGATAGGGGCAACGCAGTGCCGTGTCGGCGCTGTTTGCGTGTATATCGATCAGTGCCGCCGCAGTCGTCGTCGTCGAGGTGGACTAGAAGAAGAGGAGTCATTACGTGCATGGAGGAGGAGGAAAAAGTGTAGATTAATTGCAAGAAGAAGGAGAAGACCGTAGTGCGTACCTATAACAATTAACAAGAGGAAGAAGAGGATAACAGAATCAGTCCATACTCGTACAACGCCGCTACAGCTGCACACCGCACGGCGCGGGGCACAATCGATAAGATAACCCCATCCGTCTTCGTCGTCGGCTTGGAAGATGCGCGAATTCCCCTCGCAGCGAGATCACCGACGTTATAATACGACTTATACTTAGCAGCAGCTGACGTGTAGGCGGAGGCGTAGAGAAGAACCGACCGGAAGGAAAGGCGAGACAATACGGATTCCTCGAAGTTGAAAGAAACCCGACAGACTGTCCGTGAGGCATTGTATGCGTATACGTGTGAGAAAGTGATCGCTTTGACATTGACACAGTGCAAGATTGGCCGTAAACCAGCCGATAACAATCGACTTATCATCCCCGTAGAAAAAGCGGGGCTACGATTCAGTGCACGTGGAAGCGCAATAACAGCAGCCACAACCTTCAAATCTACACCTATACACCTCATAAAAAACACCCGTCAATCATCACACAGAGAAAAAAAAGGAAAGAGACAAAAGAAAAGCTTATTATTACCCCAATTACAATAAAACAAAGACAACGCAACAACGACGACGATCCTCTCTTACGAACGAACGCGCGAGCGCGCGCGTTATATGCCCGTGGTGGGGTCGGCACTAGCAGCAGCAGCAGCTTTGCCGGGAGATAAGGGGGACCGCCCGCGACGCGCGCCCGTCACATAACACACGCCGGCCACAGCAGTCGCCAGACGCACAACCGCCGCGAGAAGCCACCTCGAGAAAGGAGTATAGTAAGAGCAGTCGTCGTTGTGTTGCATGCAGTGGCGCGCGCACGCGCGAGAGTTGAGTCTGCAGCGTGTGTGTGAAAGGTTTATTGCAGGGTTGAGAGGTGGTATAGGAAGGTATCAGGATGCTGAAGGATTACCCGCCGGTGACGCAGGCCCTGCTCGGCACCCTTCTCACCTGGGGACTCACCGCTGCTGGTGCCGCTGTTGTCGTCGTCATTCGCGGCAAACAGGTTGGTGTTGAGAGTTTTCTTTATTTTGGAGGGTTTTCAAAAGGGTTGGTTGGCTCTAAATGTTATTTAAAAAAAATGCTTTTAATTAGTGATATTTTCTATTTATTTTTCTATTTGGAAATATATAGTAGATTAAATTAAAATTAGAAGAAAAAAAGAATTTCTATATGAAATATAAAGATTTTATGGGCTTTTCAAGTCAAGAAGAAAGTAAAAGTCACAATCGTTTGACTAATAAAGCTTTCGCGTATAAAAATTCACGCAAGGAGAAAAAGCGAAAGAGGGTTGACGCATGCACTTTAAGTAAAACGGTAACGGAATTTCGCTGCCAAGTTTTATGTTTACTTCAGCAACTAATAAAATTCGGAGTAAAACGTGTGCGCGTAAATATGTGTCGTTATCAGCGTTGTAAATGCAAAATTAAGATAGAGCAGTACATTGACGTTTTAAATATATAGGTAACACTTGTAACAATAATTATGAAAGTAAGTTCATTTATAAAGTGGTTTACAATGTAAATTATACATAGGCTCTATGTAGTACGCTATTGCTGATGAAAACATATCGCGGATTATATGAGAATTTTTCTTTTGCAAGACATAGAATATTTATGAGCACCTTGAGATATTGTATGGGACAAGCACGGCTGTAAAACTAAACACAAAGAAAGCTCTCCATGCTTCGAAACACCTTGCCATTGTACGAAATAGAATGTGAAAAATTTAAACTTGCAATATTTTTGCTGCAAACCTTTTTTTACATTCAAATTTCATATACCTTTCTCGTATCAGATTCTTAAGCAAACGTACATGTTCAGGAAATCTTTGATGCTTATGTTTGAATCTCACTCACGGTTGTATTTTCGTATGAACAAAATCAATTAGCGAATATCAATAATATCGTTGAAATCAGTAAAATATTTACCCTAGTCCCCGTAACAATACGCAACTGCGCTTTAATTGATTGGGAGATTAGTGTCTAGTGTTTGCCAGCCGCGCGCTCGACGCTATGCACGTATACTTATATACACGCAAGATTGTTTGCAAGGCGACAGAGACCCAATCTTATCTCGCACTCTCTCTCTCTCTCTCTTTCTCACTCGGCGCGAATCCAGGATCTGCTTCACTTTTCAAGTTCAAGAGCAATTACAAACTTGGTATCTCATAGAAGCATTAGTTTGCTAAAACGAAGATTTTTCGTGCATTTGATTTGACAATGTGGCTGCGTGATTCGCGTGGAGAAGAATTGTATACTTATCCGTTTCCTTGACTGGGGCACTTCTCATTGGATTCATGACTTAAAAACTATTGAAAACCAGATCGCACTTAAAAAGATTTCGTGGTAAGGATATATCCTTGGGCGCCGGAGAAACTTTCAAGAAGTTCTTTATCGATTTACTAGTTTGAGCGCTGAAAAAGCTTATGGAGTGAAACGCATATCACTCAACACGTTGCAACAATAATATAAAGTACCCAACAAATGAATCACTAGCATTTTTTTTCATTCAAGCCTTGCAAAAATACGCAGCATATCTTTTCCTCAATCCCAATCTCGGCAAAGCAAATCGATACGTGACTTTTTTCGTTGCAAATATCGTATATGAGAAATTGATAAAAATTCACTAAAACCCGCCTCGGAATAATATACGAGTTATAATTAAATCATAACATCGCCACCTTCTCGCAAATTGATAAACACACGTTTATATAAGATATAATTTGCGTGCACGGGAAAAACTTGCAGCCACTCTTAATATCCATAACTCTTGAGGTACGAATATAATATTTTTTCACGCTCGCGCCGAACGAACAGGGAACTCCTCTTACGCGTTAATCCATAAATCGCACTCGCAGATAAGCAGTATCCCACGCTACCTTTCCCCCGCGCGCGCGCGCGTCACACGATCGCCATCACCTCGATCCCTCGATCCTTCGCCAATAACGCGTATACACACACGATCCTCTCTCTCTCTCTCTCTCCTCTCGCCCGTGAAAGCGCCGCGCACTGCAGTCACGTGCTCTTGCGCGAACGTCGTACCTATACACCTACGCGAAGAAAAAACGTGTTTGAAGGTGTCGATGTGCTGGATGCGAACGAAATTTTGGAGATGCTTGTTACCAATGCCGGTTTAACATTTTTTATAAGTTGAACCAAGTTTATCATAAATGATACTGATTTTCTTTTTTTGTAATATATTTTGGCAATATATTTTACTATCATAACTATATAGTGGAATAAGATAGTTTATTTATTTACATATTCTTATTATTATTTTTTTATCCGGGGATAAAACCATTTAATGAAATGCATAATATATACTTATAATTCAAACATTATAATTAATTAATATTTTGCGATGAGCGATTGAAAAGACTGTTACAACATATCTAGATATATGTTGGTGATAACAGAAATTCTTTGTGGAAGTAATTCCAAGTACGTTCGATTCTATTTATTATTGAAAAAAAAAACCCTAATCTATTAAATTTTATGTAACATTTTTCTTTACATTGCCTTGTTTATCATTGAAGCGTAAAATAGTTTATTAAGTACTTTCAATAATTGTTAACAGAATAAATAGCATAGTAAATAGCATAATATTATAAATTATAATAGTCTACCATTCCACTTTTCCTATAGTTTAGGAGGATTCGCATTAGAATGTTTACACGTCAAAATATTGTAATTTTTACTAAAAAAATTTTCCCCATTATCACAAATCAGCCCCCACTACATATACGATGAATTTTCTCACTATTATCACTGTCACCTGACCACGCACTCCCCCCTTATCTGTTTTCAGCGCAAGCTGCTGGACGTGAGCCTGGGTTTTGCCGCTGGCGTGATGGTGGCCGCGAGCTACTGGTCCCTCCTGGCCCCGGCAATCGAGATGGCCACGGAAAGCCGTCTCTACGGTCGCGAGGGCGAGTACGCCTTCGTGCCAGTAGGCATCGGCTTCCTCGTGGGCGCGGCCTTCGTTTACGGCACCGACGCCCTCATCACGAGCCTTGGCATACAGTCGCCCAATGTCCTCCTAGCTATGCAGTCTGTCGGTACGCACAAACTCAGAAACGAACGGCGGCAACGACGCGAGCGGTCGGCGGAACGGCCGCCGCAGCGCGTCGCGCACTTTGCTGGCCTGAGACTTAAGAGTGACAAAGAGAACATTGACGACGACGACGATCATTGTCGTGGTAGCAGTCAGTTTAGCGACGTTATTGCGATGCGGTACGACAGCACCGGCTCGGCCGTGAAAAAGGCGAGCGGTGTACGCGTTGAATCGACCACGATCGATGGTAGTAGATACAGCAAAAAAAAATACGAGACGTCTGTTCGCCGATAACAAGAGGGAGAGATGATGATGGGTTTTCTTGTTATTGCTATGTGGTATCTCTCTCCTTCGATAGCTCGGCTTTTTGTTTTATTATTTTTTGTAATTTGTATTGGCCGGATGGAACGAACGCACTTTGGCTCTCTCGTATTATACATTTATATCTATATCTTTTTGTTTGTATATTATTTATCAGCGTTTGCGATTTGACGGACGGCTATAGGACAAAAGAGTCGCAAGCCTGTGTTGACTGTCATTTTTATTTATTATTTTGTCTGTAGGCTTTTCAATAATGGGATCAGTTTATGTAATTCATGTCTTTTTTGGTCTGGTGCATGAAGATAAACTGATTTTGATAGGGGTTGCTTGTTTCAATTAATAATGAAAGTCGATAATTTTTTCGTGGTAATCAACAGTAGATAGATATGATTAATAAATGTTAAATACATTTGTGAATACGAAAATTGTTGTTAAAATTAACGACATTAAAGTGCCATTGATATTTAAAAAAGTAATAATTGATATTTATATTTTCAAGTACATTTCATTATAGGGGGATTTCATAATACGCTAACAGTCTAATTTATTACGTATAAAATATCATTTCTGCAATCTACATAATTTAATTAAAATTCTTGTATCAATCATAAAACAAAGTATGACTATTATTAATATATTCTGCATAATTGATAGATTAATAATCTACTCGTTTAATTCAATCGATATTCATTTTCAACTCTCAGTTTTAATTAATCTTCATTCACTGGACAATTGGAGATTGTCGATGTTCGTAATGCTCGGACTTTGCTCAGCTTCCTTGCATCTTTTTCGCTCTTACTCTGTGTATTTTTCTGGAATACGCAAACTGCACTTAAACTAACAACCACCGATGCCTGATAATATACGATAATGCGCACGAATTTGGACAAATTTATCAAAACGGAAGCTCACTAGCTCCCGAAAGTGATAACGGAATCGTCTCGCACTTTTAGGGTGTGCTATTTACACGCGTGCTTTAGCAAATCAAATACGAGCATATTTTTGTATTTTATCATATACGTAATTCCTCAAGTATCAGTTTTATTTACCTTCTAAATTAATCAAGTCCTATAAATCATAAAAAATCACGAGGATAAAAAGTTTCTGTTATATCATAATTTTTTATGAAAACTTTTTTTATCAATATCATATATTAAATTACATTATCCATTAAATAATAACTAGGCAATCGCTATATCCCAAGCAAAGACTTCAATTAAGAAAATTTGCATTGTAAACCGCTAATCACCGCTCTCGATATCGCACTTTCATTACGAGAAACCGCTTGAGATTGATTTGCTCTAGCGCGCTAGCGTAATTGCCATTCTCGCGTCGTATGCACACACATGTATGCGCGTCTGCTTATTCCAGAAAAGCCGCAATCTATTCTCGAATGCGTTCATGCATGGGTGCTGCTACTAACCATCATTCGCATATATAGCCATCTGTAGTTAGCTAATGACTATATGGGACTTTGATCATTTCGCATGACTGGCGTCGTCGCGTCGTTTTGGAGCGTCTGCGGATAATGGCGAAGGGTTCGCAGAATCTTCGTTTAACGGCTCGATTATTTTCTAAAATTCCAAAGTAACAATAATTAACGGAGATTAATATCTAAAAAAGCAGTGCTGGTGCAGTGAGTGATAATGGTAAACAGTAAACGTGTAAATGAAGAACACGAGAAGCTAAAAGTGTGTAAAAAGTGAAGTGCGCTATAAAAATAAAATAACAATCGAGGAAAAAACGGAACCAACTAAACAATATAACAACTCAAACCCATAAAAAATAATCGAGCCGCTAAACGAAAGTTCACGCGAGTCCCTTCACTAGCCCTACTCATATAGACACTCCAAAGCTGATCTTATTGCTTGGAGCCTGCAGACCATTACCAAACAAAGTGTGAAATATACCCCCATACTTTACACTCAATCCTTCCGCACTTACGTACACGTTACCAGAAAAACGTCGCGACCGCATGGCACTGTAACTACATAAACACAAACCGACTGTCGACCGCCACGACTTTTTGCATCCATTTTCGCACTCGCGGTAGTTGTACATATAGCCACCTAGACATACATACACACACACGCATACACATGTACATCGCGACTGTCATCCCCAATAACAAAGCATCGTGTTTCTTTCTTTTTTTCGGCTTATTGACGCCCGTGCGTGCAGGGTTTTACGAGCAGAACGCACGCAGACGACAGCAGCCCGGCGGCGGTACGCATCAGCGTAACAACGAACCGGGGGAGGTCGGCACGATGTACGAGGACCCGAGCAACGAGATGAAGAACAACCAGTGGAAGAGGATATTGCTCCTCGTTGTCGCTATCACGGTGAGTGGATTCTCTAGCGCTCTTTCTCTCTATGTGGTTGTTGGCGATTGTTGGCAATGGAATGGGTTCTAATTTGTTAATTATGTAGTATTTTTCTCTATTTACTCTCTGCCATTTTGCAGTTCCGTATATTTGTCTTTAGGCAGATGGACATATTTTTCTTTGTTTCTCCATATTGGATAGGCTATTTTTTTTAAAACACTTCTGTGTTTAAGGATAAGAAAAAGGTCTTTTTAATTTATTTGGAATAGTTATCTTACTTAAGACACGTATTTGGTGTAGCAAGCGATTTCTAAAAAATTTTTGGTTATTTTAGTTGCGAACTCTTTACTAATTTCAAAAATACATTTTAAAATAATTTTTGTTATCATTTCAATCGATTTTGAAGAATTTTATTCTCAATCAGTTAAATAAACATATGTCGTATTTACTTTCCATCTTGTATATGTTACGTTTCTACTTAATATACAAACTTGAACGTTCCATAAAACTATAATCTAATCTATAATCTAATATTAAAATATCGAGATAAAGGAAATGAGTTCATGACGTTATTTCCCAGCAAGGTGACGGTCAACAATCACGTTAAAAATACAATTTATCATTAAAGAATCCGTTATACGCATTTGAAGATCGATTGTTACAGATCTTGGAATTCCCAGGGAAATGTCCTTAAAACTTTACTTTCTAAATTAATAAATCAACTGGAACAGACAGAAATATGCAAATTGTAACAATCGAAAGTAACGGGATAGGTTTCTTCGCGTAACAGAGCTCGCCATATAAAGCCACGCGCCGCGACCTACGACGCGGTCTCATCATCATAATGATGTTTGCATGTAAATTATCGATTTCATCCGATTCTCCGTCTCTCCACGTTTCTTCAACGAAAACGCGTTGTATTCTAGACGACGTGGATATAGAAATAACCCTATAAACTCAGCTGCGATTAGCACTATTTTATGAATTTCTTTCAACACCTGTGGTGAAGGCAGAAACACAATGATAACAAAAAGACAGCTGTTCGTTCACAAAAACGTCCTTGTACTTTTACGCAAGGAAGCTCTACGCGCGTGCAGACTCTAAGACGTTAAAAAAAGTGCTCCCGTGGCACTTTTATCGATGATAATTTGCTCCTCGAATGGTTTTGCGCCTCCAAGGCGGTCATTTAAATGGCAACTGTGTATGTTTAAACTGCCACTTTCCATTGTTTCCGCACTTCCTTCATTTTACCGCTAATGTTGCATAATTAATCAATACCACTTCGCCTCCTCCGTACTTACCTATCAATTTTTATGACCTGCATAAAAGAAATGTACCACTGTTCCTGGATTCTAGTTTTATGAGGAATAAATTCAAGGGTATTGCGGTAAAAGTATTATTGAATTTAACGTCGGGTATATTGGTTTATAAATAAAAAATTTTAATTCTAATGCGGTATTTTTAGTTTTAGTGGACGGAACGAATAATCTACGTTAAGTTAATAAAAATTTTTTTTACAATTGTGGTTAATGTTGTAATCTGTGTGGGCATAGCGTGAACAATAATTCAAGTATAATAACATATACGCATAATCTTTAGTATTAGGTATGTAAACATATATTTACAATTATTGTTTTTAACTGATTAAATCAAACTATTGATAACAGCTAAAATAATAAGTACAAAGAATCTTGCTCGTTTAACTTTAATTACTATATATATCAAGTATTTACTATAGATAGACGTTTTATTTGACGTTTATGACTGTGTATTATTAATTGTTACAATTCGGAATTACAATTTTTTTATTATTTCAAGTAACTTCTTATTATTATAATAATTGAAAAAACTAATCCACTTCTTTATCGGGGTCCATCCAAGACTCATTTCCTTTTCCTATTTTATTTTTATAAGACTCATAATAACTGCATATTATAATTTCCATTTAACAAATGGAAATTCTTAAAGTTTTTGAGAAGTCATATATTTTATTAATAGAAATAGTATTTGCGAAATAATCCTTAACTATAGACATAAACATAACCATCCCAATAATCCCCCATACTACAAGTTACTTCCCTACCATCAAATTTTACCCAAATAATATTCTCCCTATGTCATGCAGTCGCCATTAACAACCACAAAAACCCTTCTATGCTCAACCGCCACCGTTCTTCTCACCCGAAAACTTTCTTTTTGCCACAGGTCCACAACATTCCGGAGGGCCTAGCGGTGGGGGTAGGCTTCGGCGCGGTCGGCAGCAGCCCGTCGGCGACGTTCGAGAACGCGAGGTAAGTGGTCCACCTTCTTGCACCGGTTGCACTTTTGCATGCCGCGTGTAAGTATGTACTTACTCGAAAACACCGTTACGTGCAGGCGCAATCAGCTACATGTTTGGGTGAGCTTTGTCTCGGACGAGAGTTCTTGGTCGCTGGCCTTGGTGTATACACGTGGAGGCGAGACGGTTGCGTCATGTGTATAGTCGTGGGGGAAGATGATTGATTCGTGGGGTTTTTTACGAGGTTTGCGTGGGTCAGGAATTGGGGATTCGGTTATAGGTGAAGTTTCAGCATTGGCAAATGTTTGCTGTGAATTTTTTTGGTTCGTTTACATTCTGCGAATTTAATTTGAGTTACGTGAGTGGTATAAGGAAATCGAAGGGAAACGTTGATATGAAGTTATTTCTCAATATATGTTTATCAAGGAATCTGGAAGTCGAGTCAACATTACCGATAAATAAATCGTTATCGCTCATAATAATAACAATGGACATTATTGGATTATCTTTCGGCACGTTGAAGTATAAAATATAACATTTTAGATTTACGTGAGAGATTCTTTTCTGAATTTCAAATATTGATAAGATAATTTATAATTTTACACCTTACATTCTTGTTCTTCTATTGTCTACATTTATTTTTGAAAGTTATTTTATGCAGAGTAGCTGGTCTATCTCTATGCAGTCGTAAATTCTATTTTGACAAATTGTCTACTTTTAGCATTGACGTCATTTTTACGCGAATCCGTGACATCACAAGTGAATGGCAAAATATTGATCAACTTTCGAAACCGTCAAATGCGAACGTTCATCGACAATAGTATTTGATAATAGTAATTATCTTTTCATTTAATTTTTTGCTTTACTTTTTAACGGGGTGTGATATGCAATTGTTATGTATACAATTTTTTAAGGATACAATCAAATATTTAAAAAACAATACAAAACCATGACGTTGATGCCCACTATCCTACAAAGTTTCGAGTTAATATTTTGAAATGTTTAAGAATATCATTAGAACAAGACTGATTTACCTAAAAATTTTCTTTCAATGCCATTCTTAATTTTTTTTTTTTTTTTAATACTGACTTAAATCTTTAAAGAAGAGTAGGGTATGTCATTGTGGAGGGCAACAAAGGCATGGGTTCACATATTTCTGAATATTATTTGATATCGTTATAAAACCTACTGGTCAGCTCAACCTATAATAATTGAATATGACATGCCTTAAGTTTTCTTATTCGTATTAAGATAAAGGTATTAGTATCCGAGCTGCTTAAAAATAATACGTACACCAAATAATTAATTAATCATGGTACACAAATAACATTCACAACAATTACATGATCGCTAAAAAAAGTCTCCTTTTCCTCAACAACGACAGTTACACTTAAATACACCTATATTCAGGACAAGATTGAAACCTTCAAAGCTCCCACGTTAATCGTCAAATACCACACATTACCAACAACTGTATAATTACCTTACAGAGTCAATCGACCTCACGTGTACACCCGATGAATCCGCAACCTGTTGCATCTCTTCCCTCTCCCTTAGCCACCTCCGATAAGTCAGTAATCTACCTACCAAGTACCATCCACTCCATAACTTTCCTTCTACCGTTCTTCCCTCCACCACCAGATGTCGCTGTCCCCTCTCTAACCGCACATACCACCAGCACACGAAGTATGAGCAACCTACTCTCAGCTCGCTCGTGGTAGGAGGTCCGCATGAATGAGTTCCATGGTGGTCGCTCGAGACGCGGGGATTACCCGGAGGCAGAGTTTATTGGCGAGCGCGAGGAGAGGAGGAGGCGGAGGAGAGCGGCCCTGGAATCCAGCGAGCCCTAGGCGCCGCGCATTCCATCCCTACTACCACCGCTGCTCTCCGCGGGAGAGAGAGAGAGAGAGAGAGAGAGAACGTTCTTGCGCGAGGAGAGGAGGTATGCGCTCTCGCGAGAGAGCTCTTTCTTCTTGCGAAGAGGAGAGGTGGGCCGTAAATGTCGGAGATGGCCGGAGCGACACCTTCGCGAGAGGTTCGCGAAGTCAGGCTGCTAGCGAGTATACAAGGGAGAGAAGAGGCTGCGAGCTTTTCAATGGCTGCGGGATGAAGTTGAAAATGTTGCGAGCGAGTGGTCTTGGATTTCTAGGATGGAACATAATTGATTTATGCGAAGGAGTTAGATACTTTTTTTTTTTAAGAGAAACATGGAAACTTAATAGTTTGCTGTTGTAAATTATTAATTAAGTCGCAGACTATTCAAGTAAAGCTTACTTTACTATAATTAATTTACGTAAAATTAAGAGTATATTCGCTGGAACCATCAAACTATCCACTTACACGCTGCAAAAACATCTTTTACATACGAATTACACGATAACGAAGGGAGCCCCGTCCGCCGGCTTATCGAAATCTCAGATCGAAATTCCTCCTGAAATTCAAAAGCAGCTCAAAGTCCCTCAACCGCCCTTTATATCCTTTATTTACCGCAGACTTTCTTTCCGCCGGAGAGAGAGAGAGAGAGAGAGAGAGAGAGAGAGAGAGAGAGAGCCTCGTAAATTTCGCGGCGAATTAGCGCCGAAAACGCGCGGGGGGGGGGAGACGACGAGGCATAGTTAGCGCCCCGGCGCCACGTTAGTCTGGTGTCCGCGGTTCTCGGAAAGGGAGCGAGAGCCTTGTATAGCGAGGCCGAGGTGATGCCAAGGATGTATAAGTATTTGCGATGAGAGAGGCGGAAAGGTAAAGAGGTGCGGAGGTGTTGAGGATCGCTCGAGGGGGAGAGAGGTAGGGAGGAAGGGAGAAAGAAAGAGAGAGAGAGAG
>JAPYZO010000270.1:0-59152 GCA_030522905.1 Torymus flavipes | reverse complement strand
AAAAAAATCTTTTTGCACTGAACGCCGAGATAGCGCCTTTTTGCATTGGGCGCTGAGATAGTTTCTTTTTGAACTGGCGTTGAGATAGCTCTTTCTTGCACTGGCAGCTGAGATAGCGCCTTATGAATAGGAGCCTTCGATATAGTGTGTATACGGATATACCCGCGGTAATTGGTGTCAATTTTTCCGAAGTGAGTCAAGCCCGTAGCGTGTCGTGCGGCGGCATCGTTATGACGATAAAATAGCCTCCGGGAAGGATAATAAATATGATTTAATCCGAGGCGGTTATATTTCACCCCTTATACTTACGTAACACGGGCTATATTTCGTGGGATTAGGAGTTAGAAAAGACCGAGCGAGCCTATACCCTCGTTTTTTTTCTTTCTTTGACAGAAGGGCACCTCTATATTATGTATGTGCACATATAGAGAGCCGAAAGCCGCATTTCGCGGTTTACCATCCGTAGTGTCGCATCGCGAAATGCACTTAATTTCCCTCCGCGATCCTTATCCGTCGATTGGCATCGCACGCGGCCACTCGCGACAAAAAGAGGCCACGCGCGCATATGAATGTTTGTATATCATCTCTCTCTCTCTCTCTCTCGCCTCTGTGCGGCGGCAGTAGCAGCGCACGAGTGCCGCGACAATTTTCCGGCGAAACGGGTATGTACTCGACGCGAGCGAGAAATGGTTCGTCATCGCGCGTGTATACTCCAGGCTATAGCGGATTTAGTGCCGGATTTTCCGGGAAAAAGCCCGCGGACGGGCACCGCGATGGCGCGATTCGTCCAATTTTCATTTCTGCATTATACCCTCCTCGCTCTCTTTGCTATATTGCATTTGTCGAATTGAATATCGCGACGGCGGCGTCGGCCTTTGTCGCGCGCGATCGATAAGCAATTATTGTCAAAATTTACCGGCTTATCGTTTATTTACGGCGCTAGATTTGCAGCGCTCACTTTCCTGCCTATATATATACACGCCCGCCAAGATACAGGCCTTCATTATTCACGCGATTTTAGCAAAGAGAGCGCGTGCATATACAGCGCCAAAGACGCAATTAACTTTTCACGAGGAGTACTTCAAACGTCGGGAGCTATTAAATATGCCTTCGAAACGATCGCACCGCTCGCGCCTTTAATTATATTGCGCGCGCTCGACAAAGGGCTCGCAGCGGCGCTTGATTGAAAAAAGAGAGAGAGAGAGAGCTGAGGCGGCACCCCGATAAGACATATATAGCGGAAAGGGCGCTAATTGGAAAAAAGCGCGGCCGTGGACCGATAATAGCCGCGTCCAACTCGTAAAACTAATATCGCTCGGCTCTCTATCATCCTTTAACGATTTCTCTCTCTCTCTCTCTTGCGCTGTAATTATCGACGGAAGCGTCGCGTTTAAATGTCCTCAGCTCGTGAACCTCCCGAGGAAGCTGTATCACACAATCGAAGCTTCATGTATATACATCACAAGACTCCGTAATGACTGCGGGACGAAGGGCATCATCTCCTCTCGGTCGCGCACAAGCGGTGCTAATAAAGCGGCAGTTAAACATATTAATAAGCGTTAACCTGCGGAGCTCGGCGGCGGCGGCGGCGGCGGCGACGGCGGCGGTGGTGCAGTGGCCGCGGGCCAGTAGAGCCTCGCTTTGCGCTCGCGCGAGAATGCGATTACCCGGGGCTTTTGACGCGGCGGGCAGCCGCCTACTCGCGAGCTGGCTCTTCTTGCTCGTTACGCGCGCCGAGGCCGCCGCCGCTGCTGTGACGCCGAGGTATTTGGTCTACCCGCCCCCGGGCAACGGTGCGCCCACCAAAGTTCAGGTGAGTCTCTCTCTCTCTCTCTCTCTCTCTCTCTCTCTCTCTCTCTCTCTCTCTCTCTCTCTCTCTGTGATGTATCTTCTTTCCCTCATTAACACCGTTATATACGCGAGCGCGTAAGCTTGATAAATATTCAGTGCGATACGCGAGGCTGGCTTTTTATCGCGGCCCCAGAATTTCCTTCCACCTTCCTCCTTTTCTCTTTGACTCGACGCGACTATACGCGCTACTCGATTTTTATTTATCAGGCAAATTTGCCTTTTAAATAAGCGAGCGACAGAGCGCTCGTGTGTGTCTCTCTCTGTGTACCGTGACGCGAAACGCACAATCGAGCGCCGCTGCAGCAGCGTCAATGAAGTTGAAAGGGTAAAGTCAATAGAGACTGGCGCTCATAACGAATGCCCCGACATTTGCAGGCCAATCGCGAATTTCGATGTAAACGCTCATAATAATGCCGAGCGCGCGAGCTATATTCTCTTTCCATTCCACTCGATTCGCCGGCTTCATCCAATTCGCGCGCTAACTGTCTCTCTCTTCCTAATTCCATATTTGTGGAGAGAGTAGCTGGTAATATACCACCGCGCCAACACTAAAAATAAGAGGGACGGACAGACAGGTTATTAATGAGTTATTGCGATATTGTGTGTATGTGATTGCAGATGATTTTCGGTCTGGGCCTGCCGATGGAGGTCGACGTGAGCACGATCGTCGGCTACGTGATGAAGTGCAATTACAACCTGCCCTACAACGCGTCTTATCTGGCGGAGCCGTATTACTCGAGGCGAAGGAGGAGGAGATCGACGCCGCCCGGCGCCGCTATCGACGGTCTGAGAAAGAGTAGGTCTTTAACAAGCTTCCAGCTGTCTGCAGGCGCTTGTGCTCTCGCCTCCGCATCAAGCCATAATGAAAACAATCGGCCGTTAAGCTCGACGGGCAGCAGCGCCGCGACGCCGTTAAATTAATTACGGCTTTGCCGCGGACTAAATCATTAGCGCGTCTCTATAATGACAGCATGCAAATGAGCGCGCGAGCCGAGCTAATCGCAATCGAGCGCTCGACTATATCGAGGAGGGAGGATCGAAAAATCCCGAGTAATTTCGCGAATAGCGGCTGTATTGAGAAAGGAGAGGGACAAGGAAGGATGAGGCTCTTTCCTTCTACATATTAATGGGCTATTCTTATTTCACATAGCACACACACACACACACGCGCGCGCGCGCGCGCATATTATAGAGAACGGATCACAATGGAACAAAAGCCATATATTCTATAGGGGGGGAGGCTGGATATTCATCGGATCTTTATACTTTTATCCGGCTAATCACTAGCTCGGGAAAGAGTTCTTTTCGCAGGCTTATATTTCATCTGGCAAAGAGGCATAGTATGTTCAATCCAAGTTGCACATTTTTAGGTCGAGCCAAGGCCGGGAGCGACGAGGACGTCGGCGGCGGCGGCGGCGCTGGAGCAGCCAGCCTCGGCCGATATGAAATTTATAAAATCCTCGAGTCGGCCATCGACTCGGCTGCTGCACGATCGGGCCGCGGCTGCCTCCTGAGGGCCATTTGCGAGGCTGCGCTCACGCCCTTAAATGCTCGCGACGGCCTTACCGCTCAGCTGCTGCACATTTTTCTGACGTAAGTCACTTAATGTCTCTCCAAGCGCCACTCTACATCTATTCCTTATATATTAGTCGATATCGGCTCGATGTGCACGCCGGTGCTGCTGGACTGACTTTTAGTGTGAGAGAGAGAGCGATGTACCTACACCTATAAAGCCGCGAGTGATTTATGAATACACGGGATGCTACTTTGCAGCCAGAAGACAGCCGCGCGTCGTGCCGTATTACGCCATCTTTCATACATATATCTTTCTCTCCCGCTGTCCTGCCGATGATCTATCCAATTTGTACCTATCAAATTTTCCGCCCTTCATTTGCCTCATCACGCCAAAGTGCGTCAGCATTTATATATAACTTACACACACAGACACAGATCGTTTGTTGCACTCTCGCGCGTGCCAGAAAAGCCCGGGCGGAGGGAAAAAATGTTTACTCTCTCTCGCGCGCGCGCTTGAGTAAAAGAAAGTTAAGAAAAGCAAAGTTTTCTACAAACACAATGGGACAGAGGATGTATGCATATATATACAGCTGAGTTTTTAGCAGAGTGACCGAGGAGAGGAACAATGGCTGGCTCGCGGTCTTTAGCCCAGTCCTGTCGCTCCTGCATATTTGAAAACTCGCTCGCAAGAAACTGAAACCGCGAGGAAAAATTAAATCCGAGGGCACGCGCAGGAGAGAAAAAGCGCAGCGCGATACGTCGCCCAAGCGAGAGCCTTGAAACGTATGCATGCACACACGTTATACAACCAGTCTCGCCAGTGCCACAAGGCCGGTGTAAACTTTTCAACTGACCCAATTTAACGGGGAATTAAAAGTCCAACTATGTTGAGCGGTCGCGCGCGGCGAGTAGTATCGATTGTGTGTGTGTGTGTGTCGACAGGCCATCGAGCACAGCCGAGGTGCGGACTGCGGCGCACGAGCAGGAATACCTGGCGGCCGAATCCATCGGGCGGAGCCCCGGGGCCGACTGCGGCCGCACGTTCCCCGAGTGTGCCGGCAATCTCCTCGAGTACCTCAGCAGGATCCACTAGCTGCCAGGCCGCACGCTCCAGACGCAATCGGCTACGTGCCTTACGAGCTCCGCCGGCCGACGAGTCCACGCGCTATCAGCTGTCGCTCCGCTACCGCGTGCCTTTTATTTATGAGATGCTCGCGTTGCTGCTGCTGCTACTGCTGCAGTTCCGAGTGTACGCAGAGAACGGGGACATTAGGAGTATTAGCGGCGCGGAAAAAGGCTTGCAGTTGGTTATTGGCAGTTTTGCCCGTAGTGCTAGTCGGACTCGATAACAGCTGCAGCACGTAGCGCGGGGCTGGAAATTTATGGGCGAGAGAGGGACGCGATTTCTTCGAGCGATGATTAACACGGCCGCGGCGTTTTATAAGCCCCCGCGCGCTGGCTTTGCAGCAGTCGCCGAGTCAATTTTTGCAAGGGAGAGAGAAAACAAAGGCCGGCCCCGTAATCGCCTCTCTCGCGTATATTTTTCCCTCTCGCGGGCGAGCTTTTACGAGGAACACTTGGTGGGATAAAGCGGAGGGAGCATATATGGAGCGGGCCTTGACTTAAGACCTATATGGATGGAGAGCGGCTATAAATATGTCCCATCCAATTACGCGTTAGCCGAGACTTTTCTTCTTCTCTGGGAGTTGGAAGCACGTGTCATGGAGCTGTCCCGCGGATGATTCAATCTTTCGTCGCGAAACGCATAAAGTATATAAGAGCCAGACAGATAGTGACTATTTAGCATGTTGATTTGTGGCCGTGTATCCCGCTTTTACCCAACCACCGTTGTTGTTTAGCTGCTGGAATATATTTTTACGATGTTTATTCAAATTGTAATTGAAACCCGCATGTTTGGAAGTTACGGGAATATTAAAATTTTTCCTCCAATGTATTTTTCACACGTCGATTGTATCTGTTTTTCGATTAAAATATACAAGTATACATAAATGAGAATAACGATATCGCTGTTCTGGTTTTATGTATTTACCCGCGCTTATGCGTGTTTATTTCATTATTGTTATTTGCATAAATATCATTTTTAGGTGATAACGATTTTATTAAGGTCGGGCAGAATTATTTCTATCTTCTATTTATTCTCCGAATGTTTGCTTGTGTTTATAAAGTTTAATTAAAAAGTAATATATATATATATGTATTGCCTTCGGGCACAAAGGACACGACGCGATGCGTATAAATAATATTTCAAAAATGAATTTTTATATGGACCAGCCGGCATGCCAGTTGATATTTGACGCGATACACGTCATTTTTACACCAGAATATACCTATATAAAATAACAATGAAGAGAAAATACACGGATACATTTATTCTACAGACTCGTTATACAATTAGTTTTCAAAATTAAAGACTTGACACATCAGCTGGCCGGTAACCCCGCGAGCAAAGACGAAGGAGCGCCCGTTAGGTAATTTACAGCGCGCCTCGTGTAAACACACACATAAGCGGTGTATTTATTCAGGCGGATACGCGCGGGCGCAGGTATAGCCAACGAAGGCCTCGCGGCCACGACTGCGAGATTCAGTTTGTTCCAGCAAGGAATGAGCCTCGGCGCGGGCATTAACCAGCAGCTCCTTCGACAAAAGCCATGGAATTCATCAGCCTCGTCATCGGCACGGCCTGCATCGTCCTTTCACTCGGCGGCGAGTCCCGCGGCGCTGATCACCTCACGCCACGACAAAAGCGCACGCTCGTCTATCGCCCGTCGTCCACCCTTCTGGTACGTATACACACACACACATAGCCATTGTTTCTCGATCGGACGATTCTCGCGTCGTTAATCGCGGCGATTGCGGGCAGGTGCGGCGGCCGCGTGAAAAATGAAGTGAAAAGTTGTTTAGCTAGAAAAAAAAAGAAGGAGAAGTACGAAGTTTCGAAGAGAGGCTTAATCGTCGAAGCGTTTAGCGGCGCAAGTGTGCGCTAATACGGCGGTTAATTATTCAGCGGAGAATATAGATGACCGAGTGTGTAGCGCGATATATAGCGGGGCGCGCATAAAACGCGCGGGGGCTTTAAATTATTCGCGCCCGGGACGCGCGCCTCGGTCTCTCGGCAAAGTGGCCCCGCGATATCTCTCTTGCCTATTTATACGCGGGACTTGTCAACTTTGTAATATTCTAATCCGGCCGCGCGCTGGCGAATATTTCGACAAAGCCGTATATTCAAATGGCGCTCGTGCAGCCGCTCTCTCTCTCTCTCTTCGGCGGGCCGGAATATTCGATTATTTGAAAAATGCAAATATACGGGTCTTGGGGCCGGCGCTTTAATCGCGGGCGATTGATTCGCGACCGCACGGCCGCCTGAATATTTCATGAGGACGAGACAGGGAGAGCCGGCACTCTTATACAGATCTCTTTTGCCGGCAGCTGATTTTCGGGCTGGGCACGCCGCTGCAGCTGGACCGCGAGAGTGTCATTGTCGGGGCGTTCACCAAGATGATCTACACCCTGCCGGAGAACTCGAGCGACTTCACCGAGCCCGGGGTGTTGCATGGCCGGCACGAGTACAGCCGCTGGAGCCTCTACAGAGCCCTGGCCCGACTGGCGGAGGTCTACGGCTTCGGCGAGGGCCGGGCCTGTGTGCTGCGGGCCATCTGCGAGGCGGCGGCCGTGCCTTTCGAGCCGGGCCAGGGCCTGCTGCACGGACTCCTCCAGACCTTCCTCTCGTGAGTATGGCAGCCGCTCTCCCGCTCTACGGCGTCGCCGCGTAAGTGCATTAAGCGGCTGAGCGCGCGCAGAGCGCGTATCGATTGCCAGCGCCGAGGAGAGAGACGCCCGAGAGATGGGGGCGCGGCTGCGGCGCAAAAAGCCGCAAGGCCAAACAGCAGTCGTCGCGCAGCGGCAGCATGAGGACACCTATTATAGCTATGTTGTGTACATGTTGCAGGCCTCTGAGCACCGAGGAGAAGCTGGCCGAGTATGGGGACCGGGAGTACCGGGCGGCGGAGCGACTCGGCCGGCACGTGGGCGACGACGACAACTGCCACGCCCTGTACCCCGAGTGCCGCAGGAGCCTTCTCGACGTGTTTTCCAGCGTGTTTTCCGCCGCGCCTCGATGAGAGCAGCAGCAGCAGCGGCGCTTCTTCTTGCATGCGCATTTCACCCTTCTCTCTCTTTCGCTATCTCTCTTCCCCTTTCCATCCACGCTGCGCCTATATATACAGTCCCTCCCTCTGTCTGTGATTCCCCGCGCGCTGTTTTTCCGCACGCGCGCCCGACACCGTCGCCGGCGCCGAGCGCTCTTTCAGCCTTATCCTTTTCAAGTAGTTCGCTCGCTTTTCAAACTCAACCCTCACAGCAGCCCTTCGCTCGTCTGTCTCTCGTAACGGCGTTTATGAAAATTCACCAGGCTGCAAAGGAGAGAGAGAGAGAGAGAGAGCTGGAAACGAATTCATCTCATTTTACACGCGTCTGTAAATCATCGGAGCATATATATATATATAAATGCGATGCTCCCCGGCGATATTATCATCTGTACGCTCATGTAAAACAAATGTTTTAATAAATATAGGTTTATTTTTGGAAAATTACGCACCTACACGCCCAATCCCTCATACGTCCCAAAGGCAATAAAGTTCCTTGTCGGAGCGCGAGAGATGAAATTCATGAGACGAAGCTCGATAGTTTTCTGGTAAATTGCCTTCGACCGCGAAAGAATGAGCCGGAGCAGCGCCAAGAGGGCTTCAGAGACCATATACTTATGGAACGCGGGGCTCGCACAGGCGGCTAAGTTTTCATTTCCGCGCGCGACATTCTTGCAGTAGCAGCATGAGAGAAGCAGTCGTCGGGCTTTCATTTGCCTAAAAGTCGGAATAAGAATCCTCGGCGCGAGGTGCGGCGTGAGGGGTTATAACGTCCCCGCCCTGGGGAATCCGAAATTACAGCCAGCCCCTACTCCTCCGCTCCTCGCGCAGTGTCTCGCGTTGCGGCGGCGGCAGCGGCGGCTTCATTCTCCGATGCGGTTTGGCGCCACCCAAACTCGCCTAAAACGCCTCGTTCCAGCCCCCTTGATTTTTTTTCTCCTTCCCTCAGCTCTCGCTCCTCGTCGCCCCCGACCTTTAACCTACATTCCTCTACCGCGCGCGACGCCCTCCTTTTTCTCCCAGCACGAGCGCACACACGCGCGTGCACGCGATAACCGGCAGCAGCAGCAGCAACGCAGCCGACTGCGCTAATTCATTTTGCAGTTAAGACTTTGAATAAAAATTGCGCCGCTTATTATTCATGGCTTTTTCGCACTTATGTACGAGAATTTATTTTATATATACACACACACACACACACACACACACGCGTCCGACGTCGTCATTTTTTACAAGATGCGCTCCCTTTACTCGACTATACATACAAGCGTAAGGGTAGGTATCAATTTCGTAGCTTTCCGCAGCCGTCGATTCTTGATGAAAAAGAGAGACTCTTTTGCGCAGAACTCGATTGAAACAGTCGCAAATTGATTTTCAATGCTCTGTGGCGCCTGTCCCCCTCCGGCCCCCCGAGCTCTGGCAAGAAAATTGATAAGCTATATGAAGGTGATGACGAACGTGGACAAAAAAGTTTTCGGCTCGGGGGGTGACTGCGACGAAGTGTTCCATGGAAAAACACAGGGGGAGGCGGGGGCCAACTGCGTTTGCTTTATTAAAAGTAAAACTCTCGTTATATATATACTTTTCTCGAAAAAACAATAAACCTATATTTATAGTTTTTCTTACTCCATCTATTCTCCGAAGATATATAGTCCCCCGCATTACATATTGTAATCAGAAAATTATTACGCGATCCCTTTTTCCCCAGATCCACTCTGCAATATTCATTCATTCATATTTATGAAACAATTTCTTTATTTTATTTGAGCAAGTGTTAATTATAAATTAAAAGCGATTTGCCGCAGCTATTATTAAAACAAGGCAAAATATATGAGGCCATTTCCTTGCCCGATTGTTCACTCGCTGCGAGTTACCTCATTTGTATTATTTATAGTACGTAGGAAGTTATAGCACTATTAAACTCTTGTATGTTTTCCCTGCGTATATATCACGGATTAGAGCTTCAGGTTTGTATGCGCAAAATATTTACCTTCGTAATTTCGCATTTTGAAATTAATAACGAGTGCAGAGATTTACTTGACCTTTCTTTGCGATTCAATCTAAAAAATACACGCGTTTATATTAAAAATTACCCGCAACACAATGAGTACCTCGCTTTACATACTGTTGTAATACTTGATAGACATTTTTCACAACTTTTGTACACTTTTTGACACTGCATTCGTGATAAAAGAAAGATACAGCTAATGTTGATTCTCTAGGAAAAAAAAGTTGATGTTACCGCTGCGGGCGATTGAGGCGTCTCATGTGGTTCGCTACGAGGTTACTCACTCAAGCGCTCGCCGCGCTCGTCTCTGCGGATTCTTCGTAATTGGCGCCAAGAGTTCACGGAGCCTTTGTCATGGCGACAAAACGGTGTAAACTACGTTACAGCGGGTAAACGTCAATTATTACTAACTTGTCCACACCGAGCTGTACAAAGAAAAATAAAAAAAGTTGTTCTATTATTTGTAAAAAATTCTACTTTGTGTTTTTACTACAGTATATATTCGTAGGAAGACGAAAATATTTTTTTTCTCGTCCACGATATCCGAAAAACTTTCAGCGCTGCAAAAGCAAAAACAAGCGGGTATTTACATTCCAGCGTTTCAGCATGTCGAAAGGCCAGTAGCAGAAATGGTCAATACACGAGGTAAAATCGAGCAGCAAGTGTGGAAGAGCGAGAGTGCGCGCAGCAAAAGCCGAAATAAGTCGGGTATGTTTTCTCCTTGGGTCGAGAGACGCGAGAAAATAAGGGGGAAACTCGCTCGCGAGTTTTTGCCTGGCTGCTCGTATAATTGAGCGTTAAATTCGTTGGGGCGAGAGCGAGTGCGAGGCTGTGCGCTTGCGCTCAAGTACACATCGCAGTGGGAAGGAGGCGAATTCGAAATCCACTGCAGCGGCAACTCGAGCGCGCATAGGTGCGCCGAAAAGCTTTGGCATCGGGCGTGCAAGGAGTCCAATTACCGAGCGCCTCGTCGTCGTCGCTGCAGCTAAGTCTAAAGCGGCCTCCATCAGCAGCAGCAGCAGTATACATCGAATATTGAATCGGGGAGGGAAAAACGCGCTCCCGCGAATGGCACTTGGGCTCGCACGTTCAACTTGGGGGGATAATAGTCGGCTTCCTAGGCGAGCGTGCGCCATTATCCGGTGCGCGCAGCGAAGAGCCTCGCGAGGAAGGGTATAGAAAGAGGGGAAAAACGCTCCCTCGCATTGTCGCACGCCTTAACGAGCGCAAACTACTCGAGGCGGCCGCTAATTGTAGGCTGGAGCGCGTGTGCATTGATTTTATCGAGGCCGATCTGTCGATTTCCTCCGGACATACCGCACTCGGCTGAGCTTTTTCGGCTAAAAGCCCTGCACCGCGAGAACTCTCGCGCTCAGCTCGGCCCCGGTGTGTATTGATTGACTTGGACCTTGCGCGAGAGCGCTTTCTTGGCTTCAGCTCGGGCTGCGGGCAATTCGGCAGTTCGGTCTGGGCACGTACGTATCGCGAGCGCGCTGCTGCAAGCCCGCAAAGACGCGAGCGAGAGGGAAGCAGGGAGGGAGTAGGATGAAAGCTGCACTTCCGATCTGCCGCCGCCGGAGGAAGAGGAAATCCCGTTGTGCCCCTTTTACGCCGATCCATGCTAAAAGCACTGGATTGCCATTTGGCCGAGACGTAACGAGAGAGAGAGAGAGAGAGGAGGGAGGGAAAAAGGGAGAGAGAGAGAGGCCCACACCCTGCTGCTGTCTGCGCTCAACCTTTCAGCTGCGCTTTCAACTACAAATCCGCCACTCCTCTCTCTCTCTCTCGCTCTTTTCCTCGCGCTCCGCTGCAATGCACACTTTCCAAGAAACTTTTAAGCTCTATTATATACATTACGGAACATTCTCGCGCCTCGGCTTCCATTCGTCTTCATTCATCACCAACAATACTCGCATCACGCTCGACGTGCTTGCACTCCCAGCGCGCCATATATACTTTACTCTTCCTACTCAAATAATTATCTATTCCAACAGCATATTTCAACGCGTTCAAACTTCGCGACGTTACGTATATAGCTATATGCAAACTTATCGGTCGTATCATCCCCGCCGAATTATGAATTTTCGAGGCGAATTTATGTTATACCATAATGCAGTCCCAAAAACATTTTCCGCCGCTGTAATATGTATATACCTAAACACTCACTATAACGGCGCGGAAAACTATTTACCAAAGGTATGAGGGAGATTCGTATCGACGATGAAATTCACCACGGCATCAATAAAACCGCTCGATTCACCGCGATCGGGAGAAAAGGACGGGCAGAATTAGAGGGAAGCAGGGAGTGTGCCACGGTGGAAATTGAGGGAAAAGCCCGTGCGAAGGATCAGGCAGGCAGGCAGGCAGCAGCGATTGGAGCCGAATAACAAGCATCCTGATTTACTTCCGCCTTTCGGCCTGGCTTGCGGAAATTCAAAAGGAAATGAGAGAGAGAAGACCCGCACCGCCGATGCCTTCCTCTTCCAGTTATGTCGAGCGGCTCGCATCCCGTCCTACCATCTCTTCTCCCTTTGCTTATTTTAAAGCACTTTTTTCCCGTATTCCTCCAGCAACTTTTCTCCTTTTCTTCCCGCCGCAAGGCGCGTTGCGTGCGCATGCAGCCGAAATTAATAAAGTTTGCCGCACTGGGATATCGGGGCGGGAAAGGACTGCTCGGACAAAGGACGAGCGAAACGACATTTTCATTCGGCACTAATTCGCGAGCGCGCAATGAAAATAATTGAAAGCGCGCCGCGCTCGCCGCTAAAATTTCGCTCATTTATCCACTGAATGGGAAATTAGAGCGGTGGCAATGGCAGCAGCAGCAGCAGCGGCGGAGCACGTTATATTCGGCGCTTGTTTTTCAAAAGTTACTCGCGTGAAAAACGCGCGCCCGCTTACTTTTCATCCATACTTTTTGCAGGCCAAGATAAATTCGCAGGGACGCGGTAGCATCAAAGCATGCCTCGACGAATGAAAACTCACTGTATCATCCGTGGGCGAAAAAGCAGAATTAAAGCGACTTTTTCCCCCCTCGCCTCTCCAACTTCGCCTCCAATTTCCGGCGCTTTTGACTCTCAGCCGCGCGCGTGTAGCTAGTCCCCCGAGGTGAATGATTAGATAGTCGCGGCGCTGCAAAGCCAACGTCGATAAATCAGATTTGGGAGGGCGGCGGCAACGGCAAGAGTACGTCGGTCCTATAGAGACGATCTACTCCCGAGAGTAGCAGAAGCAGCAGCAGCGACGGCGACGGCCTAACGAGGCGTAAGATTTTTTCGGGCACGTATAAAGGAGAAAAAGGACGGCTCTGTGGGCCGCCGCAAAAATTCGCTAACCGCGTTAGCGAGCGCAGAAGAAATCGCGCGCGATGAAATTTAATTTAGTCGTTAGCTGGGCTGGGAGAACCTCAGGCAGGCAGAATTCTTCGCCGGTGGTCGTGGTACACAGCAGCAGGGCCAATGACCGCCGAGCTAATATTTGGCTTCGAGCGCCGAGCGTTCGCGTACGCTACACGGCCACGTAAAACGAAAGAAAAAGCAATGCGGCCACCAGTCTTTCGGGATCCCCCCGGCCTCTCGCTCTTTCCCTCTTCCTTCGTCTCTCTTTCGGATTTTCTCAGCGCGCGATTTCCTGAAGCGATGCCGCGTCCTCGGCTCGTTCGTGTGCTGCCAGTGCTGCTGTCGCTGCTGCTTTTGGTTAGCGAGTATCCGCCGATGCTGCTCGCTAACGATCCTGTGCTTCTGTATCCGAAGAATACAGTTTTTCAGGTGACTATTTTTTTGTTATTCGTTTGTTGCTTTACGTTTCCTTTGGTTAAAATCAATCGCAATGACGAGACTTTATTTCTAGTTTTACAAAGGAAGACCTTGAACAAATTGCGCAAATTTAAAAAAGTATTAAACTTATAGTGAACTCCTAATAGTAACAGGTACGTCTAAAAAGAAGGAAAAGTCCGTTTGTCTTGAAAAATTTGCATTCTTGATGACTACACAGACGGTTAAGAGTCGGCAATTTCATTATTATAGCAAAAATAAGAAAGTGTAGGTATACAACATAAGACGGGCACGCTCACTCCTGCGAGTAAAAATGCGAGGGCAGAAAGAAAGATGCCGGTATATACGTAAGGACTTCCGGCTCGAGGGGAAGAACTAAAGTACTATTACAGTCATTTAGAGCATAAAAAAGTTTTTTAATTAAAAAGAAAATTAAAGCCTTCGCTTCCGGGATAAATTAGAGGTTGCGCGTATTTAAATGATACAATGACGATGATGAATTAACGAAAAGTTCTGCACTTGTACAACTGAACAGGCATTTTGGTTCGAACTAGTAAAAAATGCTCTCCTCTCAAGGATTATCTGGATTCCTTGACTGCAGGCATCGCGCGAGAATAGTAACATTTTAATACGCATTATTAAAGAAATCCACTTTAGCCGCAGTATATTGTGCGCGCAGGCGGGAAGGATTTACAGCGGGCGATTACATTGATCGTTATGTTATTGTTATGTTGATTATTTATGAATTGGAAGGGGATATATACTTTGGCTAAGCTTACTCATCTGATTTAATCGAGTGGGGCGGCTGCGCGCTCCCTTATGACGCGCCTTCGGCCTGATCCTTTTCTTTACGAGACTTCACCACCCGCAACTTTTCTAAGCAGCAACCGTTGCACTAACCGAGCTCTCGGCAGAAAAAGAAAGAGAAATAATTAAAAAAAAGGCACTAGACAGCTAGCGTGCAGTAGCCAATTACGGTATTGAGGCGCGAGAGCTAAGCCGAGTCCGCTCGCATCGGCCGTTGGGTCGCCGGCGGATCTTATTAAGACCTTTCGCGCGGGGATAATGAATACTCTTTCAGAGAGGGAGAAAGTCCCGTAATTAGAGGCTACGTTTGTTTGCGTCGAATCTGTAATGTTCCCGGGTGTGCGCGCGCGCTCGCCGCTGAAAAGCCAGCTAGTCTCCCTTTTCCCAGTGTTTTTCGCTGGGGTGGCGGGCGAAAAGCTGCGAGGCAAGTCGAACATCCCTTTCGCGCCAGCCAAGACAGCGCGCGAGTCACTCTTTGAATGAATAACGAGACGTTTTCGACGGATTTCCCTGAAAGAAGCCCGCTCCGCAGTCGTGTTTTGCTTCTTCTTCTTCTTCTTCTTGCCGCACCCTCCCTCGCTCCCTGGCCGCAGCGTCTCTTCTTCTAAAGCTTTTCACCGCGCCCCCGCTGCTCTGCAGCCCTTTTTCATTTTATATCCTCGTTTTTGCAGGCTCTCACGCCCCTCCTGCTGCGACGCGTATACGCATGATAACCGCGCGTAGCTCGTTTCGCCGGTGGGAAACCGTACAATCAGCTAACTCCGTCGATGTCTTCTTTTTCGGAGGTTAGCTATAGTTTTCATTTTCTAAATGCTCGGCTGGATAAGTGGGAAGCCAGGAGAATATATAAATATTTTGATTAGTTGCTCAATTTTATATCTAGATTAATCTATAGTTGACGTGAAATTTATACTCCCTCCGTTAACGTTTCATATATACTCCATTTCACGTCCCCCACAATATAACAAAGCGTTAATGAGTGTACAAAGTAGATAAAGGCCAAGAACGATAAGACATACGAGGGGTATATTGAAAAAGAATAGATTTTAATAACATTCGAAAAATCGGGGAAAGAAAATTTTCTTTAAAGAAGAAAATAGAATATCGCAAAAGTCGGGTAAAGATATTGAAAAATATTTTCCTCACGAGCGAGCGAGCCGATGAGAAAGCCGCTTTGGTTGGTTAGGCAGGCGTGTTCCAATATCGGAACGCGCTCGCTTGCGCTTTTAATATTTAGCCGACATAAAAAGTTTTAATAAGTGTGTGTGTGTGTGGGTGTGTGTTGGTGGCAGTTCACTATAGGGATGTCGGTGCCGATCGCCATGGACAAAAAGGGCGGGCTGGTCTTCTCCTCGGGCTTTCAATTCAATTACGCGCTGCCGTGGAACTTGACCCAATTGGAGCCCATGGTCGTGCAGGGCCGCGAGCAGAGCAGCAGCAGCAGCAGCAGCAGCCAGCTGAATTTGGAGAATATTTATACGTCGCTGGAGAATCTGCTCGAGAGGTAAGCGAGCCGTCTAATTGCAATTTGTATTAAGAGAGAGAGAGAGAGAGAGAGAGAGAGAACTTCCGTTGCATCTACTGCCTCATTAATGTTAAAGCTCTAAGCGCAGGCGCGGTGCCGTCCTTGAGGGATGTTAATTACTATTTTAATAAACGAAATTCCGGCGCGCATTTGGCCCCCGCCAGTGCGTAATTAATGAAGAAGAGGCTGGGACGAATAAAGCTTTAGCATTCCCTCTATCCGTATTTTCCAAAGGCGCGTCGAGAGAGAGAAAGAGCAAGAGATGCAAGTTGCGGAGCAAACGAGCGCCGATCGGAAAGTCGCGATATCGAATTATGGAGAACGGGGAAGAGGGAAAAATGTAATTAGCTCCGCTGCGGAGTATCCAGGAGAGTAATCTCTTTCCCACTCCGCTCTCGCGGTTCACTCCCTAATGGAAACTAATTATCTCCAAGTATTTGCAATGAAATTTTCATTAAAATAGCTGCCGCTCAATATCGCGGGCATCAATCAAGTTAAGGGCAAACGCGCCGGCTTTTTCCCTAGCATTCGAGATAAATCAGCCGCGCGGAATCGGGAAATCCTTCCTCGCGCTCTCGCGCTCAAAACAAAAGAATAGCACACGTTTAATTTCGCATTGTCTACTCGTGCGCCTCGGACCATTAATCGCGGCCATAAAATGCACGTGCCCTCTCTCTCTCTCTCTAATATAAGCGTTTTGCCAGCGTGTAGATGTGTATATTAATAAATACCAGCTACCGCGCGCTTGTACGAGGATCAAAGGCTCTCAGCGTAAGGACGCATATACAGAGGAACATAAATTAATTGGGACATAAGGCAATTACGTTGCCTAGGAGATATGTTCGAGTGTTCTATCTCTCTCTCTCTCTCTCTCTCTCTCACTCTCTCTCTGGGCGGATATTGGCCCGCGCTCTGTAGTTGACAAGCTGGCCTCATCCGCCTCTCTATGCACTTTAATATTAATCCCGCAGACACGGCTGGAACGACGGCAGGCAGTGCCTCCTGAGGAGCATCTGCGAGCTGGCCGAGCTGCCGCTCGACGGGAGCCGGGCCGCCGAGCGCAACGTCGTCGAGGAGATCATCCACTTGCTGCTCACGTGAGTCAACCCTAGCTACTTCCCTACTGCGCCCTAAACACGAGCCTTCCTTTCGTCGGCTCCTCAGCTGCGCCGCGATTTCCTCGGGGCGCGCTAAATTCATTAATCCTCAGCTGGAAACTTGTTAGCGCGCTAATTGCCGTACATATACGAACGGAACTTTAGTTCGAAAGCGTACTTTGTCTCGGTTTAATGAACAGCCCGTGGCGGCTAGATGCCGCCGAGTTGGAAAAAAGGAGTTGAATAAAGCTCGCTCGATTGCCTCACTTTTTCCATATAATATATCGGGAAGATTTATCGTCTGCGGCTTCGTAGAGAACGAGCGCGCAGCTATACTCAAGTTGCCCGCGATAAATTGTTTGAATTAAAGCCAAATATCGAGCGCGTCCCAGCTATATATATCCAGATCCACACACATGTAGAAAGACATACGTATATATACGTAGGCATAACACGTTCGCGGGCGCATATTGCATTATCGCAGTCGGCGCGCCGCGGATTGTTGTGTGCGGCGCGCGGGCGGGAGCGCATAGGCGCGAACGACAGGCGCCCTTTGCCGGGGCTGAATTCACTATTTAACGCACACATATATAGACCCGCGGAGGGGAGAGCGAACGTGCGAGCTGAAGGCATATACGGACTACATACACACATCACACAGGGGGGAGCGAAGTACACAGCATCGCAGCGGAGCAACAGCAGCAGCCTGTATCCATCCATCCGCTCGCGCGCGCTCGTGTGTGCGCGAACAGACAGCCGAGCGAGCGAGCGCGTATAGGAAATTGCATCGCGCTCCTCGGCTAATTAGGCCAAAGTTACAGGCTCCATTAACTTCTCCGTGCTGCTGCGACGCTGCCGCCACCGACGACGACGACGACGACTCCACTTATTTGCTCCGCTTGCTATACCTCGCTCGTTCTCTCCTGTGCTACCTGCAGCGCGCACATTTTCTTTATTTACTTTACCTCTCTGTGCACCTCTATATACACTGCGAGCGGCGCTGTCGCTCTTTTCTCTGCTGCAGCCTTGATCCGCGCGGATATTAACAATTTGCCCGTTACTTTCATTCGAAGCGACGCGAGCAAGCGCAAGCGCCGTAATGAAATAGTTCGCGCGCCCGAGCTTTCGGCATTTGGCACGTTCGAGCGAGATTCGTGGGCAGGGGGCGGATTTATTTTAGCGTAAAGTCGAGGAAGTTGCAGGAAGCGACAGAGAGAGAGAGGCAGCCCGAGCGTGTGCATTTTATTCGCGGAGGAGCGCAAGCAAAGGCGCCAAGGGCCTTTGACAAATTTTCGAGTAAACAAAGGGCGGCCTCTGCAGGCGCGCGCCTTCTCTCTCTCCCTCTTTGCTGCCTAGAAATAGTCCGGAGACGTGCAATCACGGGCTCGATATTATGCGCCGAAAGAAAAATATATATATATATTAAACTGTATCGCGACTCAAGCGGCGGGTCAACGCTGCAGCCTGAGACTGAAAAATAATGCTTTTCGAATGACAGCTGATTTTTACTCTTGACAATTAAATGTAGAAAATAATTGGATACCAAATACTCGAGCAAAAGCATTTTCTATATCACGAAATAACAGAATAATATGTCAGTAGTATAGGTATTGAGCGCGATAAAGTTATTTTAAGCTTTTATATAGACTCCGTCACTGGCTGATAGATGGTGCATTTGAATCTATCAATAAAAGCCCCTACCTACAGCTTATGTTTAGCATTTGCTAGAAAAAATTTATTACTCGATTCGCGTACTGTTTCTTCCATTTTGAAAATGCGCATACTTGCCTGACATTGCCAACCTTTTATCACTGTCTGCCATGGCTTACATATCCCACTTGTCCCCCTCCATTCCGAGCTATCTCCTCGTACGCAGTCAATCTTACTCTCAACAATCCAAAGAAAGCTCTTATTACCCTCCACAATGACGGAAAGTCACTTGCGCTTGCGCTATAAAATAAAGCTTGCAGAGCGAGGCTACCCGGGGCGCAGCAGCGCATCCATCCGGATCAGCCGCTCGCACATGCACACACGGCGAGCCATTGACGAGCAATTAAATCTGATTTCAGCAGACCTTCGGAAGACACCCCGCCAGCCGATTATCCGAGCCAGTGGAGCGCGCCGACGAGCAGCCAGTACGCGCGGGCCGAACGAGTGGGCAGCAGCGGCAGCTGCGACTTGGCTTACGCGGGCTGTGCCGAATCGCCGCTCGAGTCGTTTACCGAAATCGCATTTCGTTAAAAGCCTATGGGTCAAAGCCACCGCCGCCCTGACCGCGCCTTGGATTTGCCAGCTTGGGGCCAGAGTCTACCCCGCGTGTGTGTAGCCGCATGCTTTAACTTTTACCCGCCGCCGGCACTGCGATGAGTATCTACGATCCGTCGCGGCCAATTACGGCCGCGGTTTTCGCCGCGATCCAAGGCGCGCGAGAGTTTACCGACCCTCCGGCTGTCCACGAGTTTCCGAGAGAAAACTATTGTGTTAGCCGAGACTGCTATTTTTACAACTATTTATATACGGGACAAGCGGTCCTGGAACTTTGGCCCTTTGCTGTGGCCGGACTTTTCATACCTCGAATTTTTAAGACTCTTGTTGTTGCTTTTTTTAAATAAAGTACTTTTGTGTTCCGTGATGTACGTGGTTGGTGCAAAAATTACATTAGCGTTAGGTGAAATCGCAGCGGAAGTTTCATTGGTTTGATTGGGTAATGAGCGATTAATATATCAACATCCATCAATCAATCAACGTCGAAAGGGGACGTCACGGTCTCGAGTCTGATATCTATGACGTCTGGATTTCATTATAGAACAATTGCGTTCTGGTATATACAGTTTTGTATATGCGATGCAGTAAGAAAACTATGTGTGCTATACAAGTCCATAAAGAATTCATGCCGGAATATGTACGTGTAGAGATATAATCATAAACTAGCGAGCGGACATAAAATTTTGTATATTTCGTATTGCACGTATATTGAATGTGAGATTGAGCCAATAAAATTTTAGGCTTTCGCTTTATTGTACCCGTAATGACACATAAAGTTTTTAGAATCTTCTCACGTGCGCATCTCAGTAGTTTTTACGCGAATGATCGTTTAAGCGTTAGTGTGTGTGTGTGTTTATATATAAATGTAATTTTAAGTATCTTGAAAATGTAAACAGCGTTAATGCTTAATGTACAAATAATAAAGTTACGTTTTAAAGGGTTTCCCTCATAGTCCCAATGATAATATGCCTCTTGATATTAATTTAAACTTGTTGTTCAGTATAAGTATATAAGAGTTCAAAGCAGTAGCAACAACTAGAGGAGGCAACAGTAAGTCATACATAGTTAGCGGGCTGCATTATTACCATGGCTACAAGGAAACAAGATGTAATGAACTCGAGCTAAAGTCAAGTTTTCCAATAGTTTGTTAATGAAACAGAACGAGTCAACAGAATAAAATAATAATACACGGGAAAAATAGACGTTCGACAGAGTTTTATTAAAGATCGCAGTAACGGCATAAAATTAGCCTCTTATATCCACATTAATAAAGTAGAGGCCAAAGAAAGTTGGGCGGGCGGCACAGAGGGCGACGACAACCGGTAGACTAGATACTACTACTACTACGCGCGCCAATTTGTTCTTATACAAGTGGCGCTCCGGAAGTTGTCTCCGCAGAGCCAGGGTCAGAGCACCCTCTCTCTCTCTCTCTCTCTCTCTACGCCCGTGGATGATAAAGTTCCTCGAGTCACGCACATTCCCGCGCCTGCCTGCTACTCTCTCTCTCCCTCTCTCTCTCTCTCTCTCTCTGTGCGCACGAAATTCCGCGGTGCATGCAGCAGCGCGCCACGAGCTTAACGGCCTCGTGCGCCACCCCGAATAAGCGGTTCTCCGAAAACTTGGCCCCACCCCCGCTGGATGCACAATTTCTCCGGAAACTCTCCTAGAGGTAGCTGGTGGTAGATGAGGGTGAGTGGACGGGTTTTTCAGCGGGCATGTGGGGACAAGCTCATTTTGGGAGGTAATGCGGTGGGCTTTGGGACTATAAGTATATATAATAGGTATGGTTAAGAGGTATTGATGTATCTTCGATCCTATACTGATTGGACATATTTGTAGCTGTTACTATTTTACGTAGTGATTAAAGAAAGTTTGTAGTATATATAAGAGAAATTCGTGGTTGAATGTCGAAAAGGCATAAAAAAGTTGGTGCTGCCAATTCCTGTGATTTGCGCATTTTTATGCCTTTTCGACGTTCAACTTCAAACCCTTAAAGCTTTTGAAGGAATCAACATTTTTTAAGTTTTAAAAAAGGGAATTAAAGCTCTTTTTATAGTTTTATTTTCTTTTTTGAAACTTTGAGTAGATCGTTTTTGGGTTAAATGGTTGAAGTTTGAAGAGGAATTTTTTTGCCATTTTCTTAAAAAGTAAAAAGTTGTTCTAGAAAAAGTATCCCATTCGATGGACGCTTTACAACCGCGAATTTTTCTTACATATACTATACAATGAGAAAAACCAGGTCTGGTAGCTGTGCTAGAAAAACATTTTTCAAACCTAATTTCGGCTTTTCTCGCAGATTTCGCTGGATTCGTATATTACTAAAAGAAATAAAGAATTTGATGAATAAAAGCAGTTATATAAAGTGAAAGAAAATTGAAGACAGTTAATATTGAAATGATAGCGACCTTACAGTCTTTTCAAATATATATGTTTTGGAATAAAGGAGTAAAATTCATATGGTAAAATATTTTTAACCAGAATATATTACAAAAATGTCTAAACACAACGTAGAGGTCAAAACGGAGACAACTTTGCACGAAAAAAATAAATGTTTGCATATATTGACACAGTTGGTTTGAGTGGAAAATGGACGATTTTATTAACACAGCAATGTCGGTAAAAAAAGCATTAACAAAAAGGAGAATACTCCTTTTGTTAAAATGGAATTAGCTTTTACAGCAAATAGAGTTTTCACTTTTCAGATAAAATTGTTCTAACATTGTCATTAACTAATATAATATCTATTTATATAGTTTTTTCTGGCAAGATCGATTTAACGGATGTAAAACGATAAGATTAACAATTGTTTGTTCATCCGACTGACTGATGTTTGTTAATAATATTATAGGTATCTTGAGACTGGTCTCACTGTCAGATACCTATAAGTAAAACGAAAAGGTTAATCTAACTTTTTAGCTAGTGAAATATGATTATTTTCATTCTTGTAAATCATTTTATTGATAATGTTACGCAGTTAATACACTTAAGCTAATGTCACTAAATTCACTTGGAGAAAAATAAAAATGAATAAACAATTTTTTTGGATCGCAAAAAATTAATCTTGTTGTCCTCAAAGCTCTTTATAGAAAACATTTTCTTTTGCTGAGCGCCAAATGGATAATAACCGTGAGAGTAGGAGAGGACACACTCCGGCGGCGCGCGGTTAAAGAGATTGGCCAAAGTGCAGCGAACTCGCGAGAGTTGATTTGAATATTTGTCAATGTTGTGAAGGGGTGAGGGCAATAAAAAAGACGTTTGTAAAAAGTTCGCGGGGACGGGCATTTGTACGGCGACGGCGACTGAGAGTAAAGTTGCACTCCCGAGCACACGGCACACAGCTATTCGAGTAAATTTGTTAGCGGAGGAATGTAATTCCCCGGGCCGGCGCATGGAGGAGTTACATAAGGTTTCGAGCTGGAAGAGAGAGAGAGAGAGAGAAAGAGAGAACGGCGCGCGGATATTTGTCTTGGCGTTAGCGCTGGCAGAGAGAGGGAGAAAACAAGTGAGAAAGAAGGAGGTGGAGGAAAAGAAGAAGACGGGCGTTGAATGTAAATTCGGGAGCGGGGCAAAATGTCGAGTGTCGCTTCTCCGGCCGGCGGCGTTCGGCCTTTGACGCGCTTTCTTTTCTGGCGCGCGTACCGCGCAACGCGCACGTGGTCCGAGTGCAGATATCGCCAAGGGCAAGTCGACAAATCGCAGCCAACTTCCACGTACACACACACACACACACACACGCACACACACGCCCGCGAATATCAAACTTATTTACTCTCTTTCTCGTGAGCGAGCTTTTCCTCCTCGACTTTTCTCTCTTTCCTACTTCGACTTTTCCACGAAGCAGGCTGCTCTATCTTGAACTCTCGTTTCTGTGTCTGTGAGAGCTACTTCCGAACGATGACAAAATTCCCATCGCTCGAGCAAACAGCAGTCTAGATTTTTTTATCCAGTCCTTCCTCTCTGCTCCGACATGTTCTTCCCTTCCAAATCTCTCCTCTCGCTTTTGCTCCTGCTGCTCTGCTCGATCGAACGCAGTCAAAGTAGTAGTGGCAGTCGGCGATTAAAATTCAGAGGCAAGAGGGACGCCCTGCTGCTGCCGCCGCCGCTGGTTTATCCTTTCGGAGGCACTTTGAAGGTAAGCTCATGTACATTTTCTCTATCGACAGTTCTTTTTCTCTCCTTTTACCGAATCCGTCGGCGTGTTTGAACAGTTCTTTAATTTTGATTTACGCCGCGTAACCCGTGATACGCCCGGAGACTATTGATTTCAACATCGCGTTTGTAGCCGAATTTAATTATTTAAATGTGACGCAGCAGTCAGCTTAATTAAAGGTTTTTACCATGCGAAAGTCCTTTTATGCCAATTAAAACGGTTCATAAACAGATTTTACGCGCGCAGTTATATTTTATTATGAATATTAATTTTTGCTCATAAAGCTAGTTACACTGGTACTCGTAATAAAACGTTATAGATAATTGAATTCGATATATTCCATCGGGCAGTAAAGTTTTGTGCATGAAATGCGAGTAATTATAAAATTTGTAACAACTTCTTAAAAGCTGTAATCCTCATTTGACAACTCGCAGTAAAGGCCTGTCGTCGTGGTGGAAAAGTTTGAGAACCAATAAAACCGCGCAGCTGTAAAGGCATTTAAGTGAACGTTAATTAGGCATTTAAAGCTTTGGCGGATAATTCGATCGAGTTGTTCAAAATGTATTTTCTCAGCTCTGCAGTAAAGCACAGCAACTTTATTAATAGGACGAGAACATGATAAACAGGAGCTCTTGCAGTCGATCCGAAGTTGATTTAAAATTAAGCGAGCAGGGAGAGAGAGAGAGATAGAAAGAGCTGAATGAAATAAATGTCTTTGCAGTATCGGGTGGAGGTCTTTCAGCACTACGTAGATTAGCGCCGAGATAAAGTGTCAGCGGTTATTTTTAGTTAACGAAGAGCGCGCGGGAAAGGGGAAAGCGAGAGAAAATCGTGGAAAGCGCAGAAGCACTCGATTCGGACGCCACTGCCGCCGCCGCTGCTGCTGCTGCTGCTGCTTCCGCCCATGGGCTGACATGACAATTAACTCCGGTTTTACCACTAAATAAAACTTCTCTCGCTCTCGGATCGTCTTCAATTAAATTAAGGGCAGTGAACTTGAACAGCTCTCCCTCTCTCTCTCTCTCTCTCTCTCTTTCCTCGTCTCCTTTATCTTCCTCGCGCATTCGTTATTTTCCAGCGTGGCGCTTTCTCGCGTCTCGCTCGACTACCTCGCGTTTATAAAAGCCAAATTCGGAAATATTCGGCGGCCGGAGGGGGGAAAGTTCCATGACGGGTTAATAACGCGGCTCTTTCTCTCGCTAAACTTGAAATATGAGCGGAAATCGGGCGTGCGGCAGCAAGGTCGCCTCGCCGCGCGAAACTTGCCGGAAGGGGGGAAAGAAAAAAGTGTAGGGCTCGGCCTTTTCCGAGGGAAAATATAACGCTCTCGCGCGATCGAGAATCCACTTAATCAAGCGGGCTTTTATATTCAACGTTCGCTTGTTTACTGCCTACTATATATACGGCCAGCCCAATCAATTTCTGCCGCTTGATGATTTTTCAGTCTGCCCTCGCGCAAATTGCCGTGTGTTTATCCGTCGGCACCGGGACAATCTACATATTTTCCATCGGCGAAACAATCGTCCCTTGATTATTATTGATGCGCGAATAAGCGCGCGAAGCTTTAAACAGCCCGTATATAATTGTGCGTTTGCAGCTGCTGGCTGGCTGTGCCATACCGATCGCCATGCCCGGTCGAGTGCTCGTCTACGGGCAGAACTTCCAGGCGCAGTTTCCTCTGCCCCAGAACGCGAGCACCTACAGCGACTACTTTGCCAAGCGCTCGCCTAGCAGAAGACGCAGGAGTGCAGTTGACGAGCGAGCCGTCTTCTATGGATTCTTGGAGAACGAGTTACAGCGGTCAGTATTTTAGATGTAGATGGTAAAAGTCCAAGATGGAGATTAAAATGTGTTACTTTACGAGAGCAGGCGAGGTGGACCCGGTAAAGATTGCCTTCTGAGGAGCATCTGTGAGGTTGGAGAAACGCCGCTGAAGGATGACGGTCTTGTGGGCGAAGTTCTCCATGTACTACTCACGTAAGTTTCACTTTCATCCTCGAAAAGAAACTACTTTGATGTTGTCATGATCTGGGAATTGTTGGCGACGATAATGCTGTCCCACAAAAAGAAGAAAAGAATCTGAGCATTAGAGTGGACCACTTGGTATATTGTGGCCCCCCTAAACATGATTCCAACAAAACAAAGCGAAAACAATTTTCTGTATTCACTTTTTGTACAAAATAATGTAGCATTATTGCTTGCTCAATTCAAGGCCAACTTCGAATCATTCCTCTAGAATTTTTTATCATCGCGATCACGAATGTGTAAATTCCGAAATAAAAATAATGAACTTGTGTGGCTAACCACATAAGTGACATGTTTTTAAAAATAGGTTTTGTCCCTTATTTCTTATCTTCGAATGGTCCTCTATAACGTAATCGTGACAGAAATGACTAAAGTGTACGCGTTGTCTTGAATAAACACAAGGAAAAACGCTATAACTCCATTTTTTAAACATTTTCCCACGGAATAACCCCGTATATCAATTTTTTTAGAATAACTCCTGGAAAAACCACATAACTCCACTTTTATTCATCCAATATCCTGGAAAAACAATACAACTCCACTTTTCCAATAAGAGAGCCAGACGTTCCTTATTCTTCTAAGTGTATAACCCATAGCAAGATAGGTGTCTTAGAAAGAGTACACACTTGCCCCTACAAGCTCCCGTAAGCGATAGTTCATATTGAGCATGTATACTTAGCGAAAACAATATAATTTCCATTGAGACCGGAAAACCCACGTAACTCTACTGAAACTTTTGTTTATTCTTGGAATAATCACATAAGTAAAAGTTGTTTTCTCAGACGTGAATGCTATTTGGTCTAGTTAATACTATGATATAATAAACATGTTATTTATACAGATTAGTATTCATAAAATGCAGGGTAGCATTTAGTCTCATTTGTCTTGATTTGAAACACTGGCGGGAAAGTAAAAGTCGATTTACTCGACATATGAAAAGTGGAAATGTGTGGGTTACTTCTGGAAGCCCCAGATTTGATTTTAAAAGCTATAATATGCAAGTTTTCAAAATTCACGCGTTTAGATCTCAGAGAAAAAAAATTGTAGAGGAATGATTCAAAGTTGGTCTTAAAGGGCACAAGCAATGCTACATTATTTTGTAGAAAAAAAATCAAAACTTTTTTCGTCTTGTTTTGTAAGATATTTAAAAAAAATTCTGCTGTTGCAATTATATTTAGGGGGCCAAAATACACCGAGATATGGTGGTCTAGTCTAATGCAGAGAATCTTTTTTTTATAGGACGCTGTGTAATCAGTGCAAAAAGATAGTCTGATAAATCAGTCAAATTATTAGAGTTCAAATTTCTTTCTAAGGATTTTAATTGTTTCATATATCTAAAAAATCTCAGACTCTATTAAGTATACATATATATCATCAAACTTTGCACTACTACAGAGAAGTCTGAAAGGAAGATGTAATTTAACGAAAAGCTAGTATATAGGATAAAAGTTTGGGCCAACCCAGTTCTTTTCTTAAGATTAAAAAAAAAACGTTAAGAATAGTCATGAAGTTGCAGAACTTTTCTTTTAACACTGCTGCTAATCGTGTAACACTTTTTATTAACCGGTATAAGATCCATACAGTTAATAAAAAAGCGATGATCGTGTTTTTATTGCAGGCCGGACTACGGGGGATCGTCCGGCACGAATGAGGAGTACAGAAGAGCCGCGGAGCTGGGCAGGCAAGGCGTGGATTGTCTGGAAACCTACTCTTCTTGTCCAAAGGGATTCGGCATTCTGGATCGCATCTCCAAAGTCTTTGATTACGATTAACTATATACATATAGTTATTCACGTCTCTCGGCGCATCAACCAGCACTGCACATCATTTGTGTAAAATGTACTCGTGTATAATTTCCTGGTCTCTAATACAATTTCTTGAAAAGCCCATTACGCAGCGCCGCATTATGTTATTTGAATAGACCTCGTCTGTCACGCTGGTGCGCAACAGCAGCAGTAGCTCTCTCTCTCTCCCTCTTCCTCCTTACCCAAACCGCGACGCACATAGACCTCGCTAACAAAATCAGCGCTCGCGCTTCGCTCTCCCCGATCTAATTAATTAAAACGAAAATTTAATGTTCATTAAAAAATATTATACAAATCGTGCTGCACGCGGAGAGGGAGAGAGAGAGAGAGAGAGGACGCGCCGCGAGGGGCCTCGAGCTCGTAAAGCAGCCCGTTAATTACAGCAGCACACACGTATATACGTACGTAAATGCAAACGTGAAAATCAAAGCGGCAAGCAAATACGTGCGCTCCCGCGACTTCATTTCGTTAATTATGAAATACATTAGCTCGCCTGGGCCGGGTATTGACGTCGAAAGACGTGATTTCGTTCCTCTCTCCTTTTACGCCCGATTCCGATTCTAAGAAGCCGCGCGGCCGCACGCCGACGCACGTGGACTCGTTAGTAACAAGATCCCACTAATGACTGAGTACACGCGCCGACGGCCGTTCAGCCTCGAAAAAGGGGCAAAAGGAGGAAAAAAGCGCCGAGGCGTCGCACACTCGCGCCTCGCGGTTTAAAGAAGAGAGACATTGAAATCAAGTTGAATGAGAGAGAGAGAGAGCGCTGCCAGCTGTTTACAGCCCTACGTCCGCCTGATAAATTAAGTTTGCCTTAGTATACACACACGCACAGCCGCGTAATTAAAAGCGCAAAAAGCCTCTGCGTTATACTCCCGATATCCGAGACGGAGTAACGAGCCGCCGCGAGGCCGTGGGGCCGTAAAATTCGAGGATAGAGCCTCTCTCTCTTTGCGCCAGGAACAAAGCGCGCGGCTGGAATAAAAGAAGTCGAGCGAAGAAGGAAGGAAGGACGGAAGGAACGAGCATATCCAGCAGGCCAATCCATTCGGAACCGCCGCGGGTCTAAATCTTGGCATTCATTGTTCCGGCCGCAATTCTTAAACAACTTGCGGCCATGCCCGGTCTGTAAGCTGCCAGGCTCGCTTTGCGCCTAGATCGCGCTTTCGCGTGTATACAGTTGGCCATTGTCCGCGGCCGCTCCTTTACCAATTCAGCGGACCGACTACTTCAAGGAGGTGAGTGCGGACGGCTTTAAAGTAGGCGTTGAATGAAGGTCCTGACGAGACGACGCCTCTGCTGTACACAACTCGTTAACTGCCTTTCAGCTGGAAGTAACACTCTCTCTCTCTCTCCCCAGCCCCAGCATCCGAGGCGCGGCCGCATTAATCGAATGAAGCAGTTGGCCGCGTGGAGAGAATTAACGGTAAGCGCGCGGCAGGTACTAATTGCCGCTGGGCCCGACGCCTACGGCGACCGAAGGGGGTGTGAGAGAGAGAGAGAGAGAGTGAGACTGCAGTTGGAGATAAATTGCTGCCGCGGCCGCCCGCGACAAACTCACGGAAACTCACGGAACGGATTTAACTAAGTTTGCAACAGCCGGGCCGAAGGAGGAAATAGAGAAATATACGTAATAGCCTTCGGCGAGAGAAGAGAGAGAGAGAGGCACAGTTGGCAGCGCCGATGAGCCAGCAGGATGTCACTGGCTACTAGCCGCTTCGGCCGAGGCCTCGCGTTGCTCCTAGCCCTGCAGCTCATACTGGCGGGCGCAGCTGGCACGGTCAGGCGCAAGCGGTTCGTCGCCTTTCGTCAGGGCAGCACGTTTTTCGTGAGTAACTCGCACTAATACTAACCGCAACGCCCTTTCTCTGCCTCGCACGTGTGCGCGTCGACCCGCGCGCTATTGGAATTTCTTGGAATTTTTTGCATACGCCAAGTGTCGCGCCACCAGCGCATTTCCCGCTCCTTTTCTATACGCCAACTGTCGCATCAGCGGTAACCTCCGGAATCCTTACTTTACCAATAGCGCGCGTGCTCCTCTCTCTCTCTTTCTAGGAATTCATTACGTAGTAAGGATCAGCGGCATTATTCATTATGGCCTCGGGGAATTGGCCTGAAACATTAACCCCCCTCAAGCCAGCCCCGTCGTCCGCATGACTAATTGAAAAATCTTGCCCGCGTCCTATTGGATTGAAGTATTGATATTTTCCGCTGCAGGCGATCGGTTTTCCCTCCGCTATTTACCCGGCGTCCCTTTGTGTTCGTGCAGGCGCGCGCTCGCGGTCTGTGCACGAAAAAGAGAGAGGCGCGCCCGCGCGGCGGGGGTGGCCTGACAAATGGCTTGCCAGATCCAGCCGAGCCGTACACCGCGCGACAAGCCACAGTTGCGTATAGTAGTAGCAGCAGCAGCAGCAGAGGCACGGATTTACCGCAAGAACCGGCGGCTGCTGCTGTCGCTGCTCTAGCCTTTTATTCAGCTGGACGCGATAGAAAATAACATTTTTCGCGAGAGACAGAGAGAGAGAGAGAGAGAGAGAGAGAGAGAGAGAGAGAGCTGTCCATCCCCCCTTAATCCCCGGCCTTGTATATTTAGCGCGGGCGCGCGCGCGTGTCTGACGTCAGAGAGATCGAGTGAGAAAAGGGCGGAGTGAAAGCTCGGAGGGGAAAATAAAGGGAAATATTTGTGTGTTGACTGTTGGGCGGCGCACAGTATCGGCTGAACTACAAGGTGACCACCTTCCCCTACACGACCATCTTCTCGCACGCGAGCGGCTTCAAGGTCGGCTGGCAGCTGCCTACCAGCAAGACGCAGCAGCAGCAGCAGGCCAGAGCTCTGTCCGCGCGCGATCTCCGGGACAGCGCGGAACTCGTGCTGGAGAGGTAATAAATAGTTTAATGCCCCGTGAATAATGCACGCGGCCGCTACACACTTGGCAGAATCGACGCAGAGCGGCAGGCCGCCAGCCAATGGCGCACTGCAGCAGCTTTTCCTCGCCGGCTTCTTTTACTTCTAATGCAGCCGGAATATGCGTTCCCGGGGCCACCGACAAACAATGCAGTTGCGCCCGCATAATTCGATTGCGAGCCGTGCGCAGCCCTCCTCTCCGCACTTTGCCTTTTTACCTTTTGCTCTTCCCCGCCTGCAGTTTGCATACGTATCCTCTGCTCTTTTTCTCCTCCTCTTGCACCGCTGCCTTATCAACATCTTATTTGCGACGCTAAATGCTCCCTCTTTTCCAATTTCACCATGGCTTCTTGTCTTGAAATTTTCTACAATTCCTCTGTTTATTCCTTTTTGTAAATATTATTATTTTCAATTGGTCTTAATAAACGTTCAAAAGGACCTTGCGACCACAAACCTCGAGCTAGAATATCAATAAGATACCTATAAAACTGATAAAAATAGGAAACTTGCTTTTAATTTTGTTTCAATTTTTATTACTGAATGTCGGATGAAACCTTATTTTTTCTACTAATTTTAACACACTAAGCCTTCATTCCTTTCAACTTATTTTTCATTTACCCATACTAATCTTTCACTTTTCATATTTTGACAAACTCCAAACAATAGAATTTTGTAGTTTCCTTCGTGTTTCTATACTTGCGATTATCTTGATGTAATCAATTTGCTAATAAAAAAATGTCGAATATGCGTTACTATTTATCCCACACCCTCAAAAAATATTATATCTTTATAAACATTTGTCAACACTTACCTTCACAGTCATGGATTCAATGGTAAAATGTGTCTCTTGAAGAGCCTCTGTCAAGTTATGGAGCAAATACAAGGAAAAGACGGAGTCCTCATAAAAATACTCAATTTGTTGATTGGGTAGGTAGAAAACGTATTTTTCTAATAATATTAAATTTATTACGTCATAAGACTAAAGAACATTTTCTGTTTGAAAAGTAATAACAATATGATTGATTTCATTCGTTGTTAAATACAAGATGGCGATATGTAAAATTTAAAATTTTATCTTGTACTTTTATTTAAAGTGTAACCTTGAAATTTGCACCAAAAATTGAAGGTATTAAAAGTTTATACTTTTAATAAACAGAAAAGGGTTAAGTTTTGATGATGTGAAAGTACTCTGAAGAGAAAAATAAGCGCATGAACATTGTCAGTACTTAAAAATGAAAGACTTAATATTGCGCTGAGAAGGTACTTACGTAACACGATCATATGAGAGTGAATAAAATGAAATATGAAATAATCCCATCGAAATATTCAGTTAGAGAGAATGTATGTAAACACGAGTGGCGCTCGCGCGCACGTCATATTGACTCGTACTACTCGGAAGTTGAACGGTAGCGCCGACTGGTTTATTAAAGCTCCTAAGCGCTAGTCGGCTTTCGCATATCTGCCCGCGGAAGTCGCTATATAATCGAGCCTCATTTGACTGTTCAATAGCGCGGGCATAAAGTATTAATTGGATTGATTTTAGGTCTGGTAGCAGCGGAAACGGAACGTCGCCATCGCCCGGCCTGGATCCACTCGTGTGCGGGAATTACGCCAATCATTGCCCGCTGCACTTGATCGGCTTCAATGCGTTTACAGAGTACTGAAAATCCGCATGCATTCCAGCCGATAATCATTAGCGCAGCTCTGTCAGCCAGTAGTGCGTTCATAAGAACGCTCGAGAGAACGCGAGAACGGCACGACGAAAATATTCCCCGTTCCGAATATATTTCGATTTTCGTTAATTTGATTAAATGCTTGGATGAGTTGTATATTGTTGGACGTTGAATAAAGTCATTTCTTCTCTCCACTCCACAGACATATACACATATTCATTTCATTACCTTCCTTCTACATTCTACTGCGTTTGACCAATTAATTTTACATCACTAATTCCCGAGCGTTCGTTGCTTTTATATTTAAAAGAGTAGAATAATCGTTACTGATCATTAAGCACAAACGAAGAATGGAAAAGAATATGAATACGAAACAAGTGCATCAGCGGTTAAGTGCAAACAGAGCCTAGACGAGTCTGTAGACTCGGCCGCTGTTTATCCAGCGAGTTATAGGCGTCTGCCGGAAAAATCCCCGAGCTAGCAGCTGCTCGTATGATGTGCCGTTATCTGACGGGCGCTGCGTCGGCCACTCTTTCGAAATGCTCATTATTGCGCAGGAGAATGAAGAGCCTGTACGTCCTCGCGTGCGTCCTGCTGGCGCGTCTGCTCGCCGGCGAGCAGCAACCGGGACAGCTCCTCACTCGACGTAAGCGCTACCTCATCTTTCCCCAGGGCAGCAACGTTCAGGTACGAGTCTTAGATAATAAGCTGACAGATCGACACGAGGCCTGTCGATAGCTATACGCGTGAAATTCTTCTTCGCAGCTGGTTTACTGCCTGACGATCGGGGCTTACGCGCGCGACGGTGATCTCGTGCTGGGACTGACGGCGGCGCTCGCCTGGGAATTGCCGAGCAAAGCCGAGCCGCGGCTGACGGGGCTGCTACACCGGCGCAGCCGCGCCGTCGCCTATCCCAAGATCGAGGCCTTCCTCCAGGCGTGAGTATACATAGCCCCACTTATCTGAAAAACTCGATTAAACCTCCCGGGGAAATAAAGCAATCAAAGTTTAAGCTAAGACACGGGCAAATCGGCGATTCTGGCTTTAATTCCCTTTGACCGGAGAACAGGGCGGGGTAAAGGTGGCGCACTTGAAAACACCTACCAGTCGTTCAAATGGAATTGTTTACTCTGCAACTGCACTCGCGCTCTTGCACTTGCGAGCGCGCAATGTTTCAATTAAACTTTACACTCGGCCCCGTATAGACTGGCGCGCTTAATTTAAAGTTTATCCGCAGCACGGGCCTCGACGGCAGGTCCTGCGTGATGAGAGCTCTCTGCGAGGCCGGCCAAAGGAGCGCATCGGAAATTGGAAGTGGCACCTTTCTCCAAGAGCTTCTTCACGCCGTTTTCACGTAAGTCCTCCATAACACAATAACCACTTTGCTCTTCTTCTTCTTCTTCTTCGACTTCTTTGCCTTTCAAATTCATTCACTCTAATTTTACCGCTTTTCACCTCTTCATCTCTCACTCATGTTTCCTCAGCGCTGTTTGCTTATCGAACCTTATGTAACTCATTTAACGAAATGCCCGCCTCGGAACATATAACTCGATATTTCGACGTACGCAACTCAAATGACGTCAGTTCCTCATTCACTTTCCTCTTTTGCGCTATTTCTTTTAATTAAAAAGACATTTTCTGAAACTTTATCCTAATCCGGTCTCCGATAATACTATTCTGGTTTTAAAATTTTAGGATAAGAAATGATGGGACTACTTTTGAGGACGAGGAGAACGCGCAATACGATTACGCGCACAAATCCAATGGAAATTGTGCTGAACTTTATCCAACTTGCAAACATTCTATTTATAGTTTGAACTTTTGAAGAAAGTTATCGCAGGGCAGAAGATGAAAAATATAAAACGGCAAATAGTTTTTCTCCATTTCATCCTTCTTCCCAAGACGTTGGCCAAAAAATTAAAAACAATCTAAGATATAAAGTATTTCAAATAAAAGAAAGGCACTAATTTTGTATTATATGAGGTGCATTATTTATAAAAATGTAAAAAGAATAGTAAATAAGAGTATTTTTGTAAAAATAAATATTACTTTATACCCGATCGTATATATATATATAATAAATAAATTGTATTTCAATTATGTCCCTTGACTTTCAATATTCATTTTTAATTCTTTCCGTATTGATTAAAAAGTTAAAAAATAAATATGAAAACTATTGACTAGAATTTTCTTATTTTTGCTGCCGAAAATTCGGTATTATATTCGTCTAAACTAGTTACTAATTATTAAACTAATTATATTCATAAAATTAAGTAATTATCGAGTTTCAGAGTGATATAAGGATAATGTTAATTGTTGAAACGTCTGTCATGCCATCTTTGATTTGCACAATTCAATTTTATATTATCGAACAGCTAGTAAAATATGAGCACTTATTATTAAATTGACGTTTCCAGGCGTTAAACATAGTACAATACATTGGATTCAATATATTTTAAATATATTTCCGATAATTTTAGAGTAACTACAACAATAATTTATAAAAGTCCGTTTATATACCTATAATAGTCCAGTCAATTGCAATTTCCACTGCAATTTGTTCTCGTCAAAAACACGTGCAGTGAAAATATACGTTTTCTCCCGTTATTTTAACCATTAACAGAAAATTTAAGGCAATTAGAAAAAGTGATGGACGATGTAATAAAGATTTTTACACCCTTGTAAAACATACATAAAAGCCAAGACGAGCCAGCAATGACGATGCGTACACGTCAAAAAGAAAAAAAAAAAGAAAGAAGAGAGCTGAGCGCTCTCGAGGCCCATCCATTTAACACGGCCGGCAGCGCGAAGAGGCCGCCTCGGCGCGGGTACATCGCCGGCCGCGTGCAGTAAGCGGTTTACCTCCTCGGCCCGTGGCAACTACTCGACGTCGCCGGGCCAACACGCACGCGTGCGCGCGCGCCTATTTCAGTCATAAATCCCCCTGCCCCCCGAAAAAAGAAGGTGAGAGAGAAAAAAAAAATGAGACGCGAAAGATACACGGAGCCGTTCGTCTTGATCCTTTTTCTGGCTGGCTTCGGTCAAGGCTCACACGAGGCGGGCAATGTCACCTTGTCGAGATCCAGCCGGGAGGTCGATGGCAAATACAAGTACCTCATATTTCCGCAGGGCAGCAATGTTCAGGTTGGTCTTGTCCGCTCTTTAACGATGTTTTCTTTCCTATTAGTTTTCGAAGAACTTACGCGTGACTGGGCACTTTTTGCTCCGGCTTAATCAATCGACTAATCACTCACGTCGGCTTTTGCATCTCCCGACTAATTAATCTTCATATATTTTAAGAGGATGCTTTATAGCACTTACTTGTTCTACTCTTCACCTCGCTACTGTGCTTTCAAACGTAATTAAATTGCACGCGATATAAATATTAATAGATTAATGTCGCTAATTACTGCTATTATTTAATTCCACTTTAAATATATACAATTCCATTAGTTAATTCTCGGCTATGATAATTCACTTTTATATGCATTATATTTCGATAAGAATCCACGTAAGTGGAGAAAGGTGGGGGTAATTTAGCCGGAGCGGGAATCTAATTGACACGTAGACCGTTTGTTTTTGTCTGCCGGCAGTTGATATACTGCCTGACCATCGGGGCGCTCGCAAAGCCCGAAGGATTTTTTACGATCGGCGTAACCGCGGGCCTGGCTTACGAGCTGCCCTACCGTAGAACCGTGCCCCACAGGAAGCCGGCAGAGGTCTATCACCGCAGAAGCAGACGGGACCTCTACCACAAGCTCGAGATAATGCTCGAGGCGTAAGTTGTCTTCATTACATGTACTCCCTCTCTCCCTCTCTCTCTCTCTGTATCTCCTATGCGCGCGCGCGCGCGTTTATATATAAAAACCATGTCCGGAACAAAGACACTGTACGACGACGCTCGGTCTGATGACGCGGTCTTTGGCGCTTTTCCCCGCGGGCTTTCCGCTTCCGCCCGTATAAAAAGTCGGCCGTGTTTGTTTATGACGCGAGATGACGGATGTTAAATTACCTTGGACATCTCAAGCTTCTTTCCTTTTCAAAATTGAAGATAAAAGAAAAGTTTGGATTATCGCCAAGACTATTTAAACTTTTGCGCGTGATATATATTTACATACTGTCCAGCATTCATTGACCCGCAAAGACGCAAGCACAGCACTGAGAAATTCAGCACTCGAGGGCAGCCGCTACTGTCACTTGGCTGCTCTCGAGGGCCGCATCGTCGTCGGATAATCCGATCGCGTTGAATTACAGAATCCGAAATGACACGGGATAGCCGTTAATTCGGATAGGGAATCCCTTTGCGTTGCCGCGGTATAATTGAAGCGGCCCGATTGAATAATGCGTTTATGCCTGCTGCGGAGCAAAGGCAGGGCAAGGACGGCCGCAGCTGCGTTCTCAAGTCGCTCTGCGAGGCTGGCAAGCGCAACCGGAGCCAGCTGCTGGATGGAGATGAGACAGCGACGAAGAGGACCTTCCTCGAGGAGATCCTCCACTCGATCTTCACGTGAGTCTTTATGCATATATACAACGCGTCCTCTTTATATCTCGCTCTCCTCCTTCACAGCTAGTGTGGGAAAGTGAAAAAATGAATAATGCCAGAAAGAGAGAGAACGTTGATTGCTTGTTTTTCCCGGCTCTTTCAGCTTTCCCGCGTATTCCGGGGCCGACGAGGACGAGGATGAAGTGCTGCTGCCAGCGAAGCGAAAGCTGCGCAGCCGGGAGTACGACAGGGCTTACGCCGCGGAGCACGACTGTGACGAGCTCTTTGCTGCCTCCTGTCCACGGCTCTTTTGAATACGAGGCGCATTTACATGGACGAGCCGACCCGAGAAGACTCAGCTCAGCTCCTTTGCATTTTTTCGCACGCGCTCTCTCACTTCGCTCTATGCAAGTCCTTTGCCATTCATTCTAAATTTACTTTTCATTTCTATTAAGGCGACCGATCGATAATACTACTTTCGTAGCGGCTATTACGCCGATAACTGAAATATCTCGGTTGATGTAACTCCTCGGACAATTGTTCCGATTCATTAACTCGCTATGAATAATTTGCCGTCCGATCAAACGAGATTGAAGAATTTTTTAATCGAAAAAGGGAGTAGCTCGTAGTTGTCATTCGCGTCAAGTTGAAGCATTCCAATGCATATTTAATAGTATATACCCACATATTTTCATACAGCTATTAGATAGAGCGAAATGTGCGCTAGAAGCAAATCACATCGTAACGCGCATGCTAAGCGGTCAGCACTAAAGTCAGGCTTTAGGCGAAAGGAAATGAAGTACAACAAGATGTAACGGGACACTTTCCTAATCGCTGAGGCAGCAGTATAAACTAGAAGTAACAGCTGGAGAGGCATTATTTTACGAAAATACATACGTCGATTTATTTATTTATTTTGTTAATAAAATATATTAATGTTTTACACATCCGACAATCTTGGTTATGTCTAAAAATAATTATCTTACATTGATATTTTAGTAGATTATAACATTTTCTTTTCAGTTCCAAACTATTTTCTAATTATTCATCGATTAAAATAACTATACTTTAATTACTTTTTAAAAACTCATATTAAAACGCACACTGAGAAAAGGATTTGGTTATTGTTAACATGGCGCTGTAACTATTAACATGCATACGTTTAGATATGTTGTAATATTTATCATCATATCATATGCTGTAATATTTATCATCAAAATCTTCACTATTATAAATATGTTAACTATAAAAATATTCTTCTCTCAGTGTGGAAACCCACAGGTGTAAAAGCGAAGCTTAAAAAACGAACGTCTTTAAAACGACCATTACGAGAGAGAGATAGAGTGAGAGCACAGCGCACAACGAAGGGTGTATTCCCCTCGCCGCGCCCGCACTCTCGAGGTGTGGTTACGGCCATACATACATACGTACGCCACATGTGCCCCGCAAAACGCGGAGTTATGTTTAGTCAATGTTATCTGCATCACTGTCTGTCAACTAGTCTGCACGCGCCCGTATAACGCTCGACCAACCCGGCAAACTTTACAGCGCATAATCGTGCTAGCGCGCGTATCCCATTCACTTGTGCAACTCTCATACTGCTGCTGCCGCTGCTGCTGCGCCAGCGCGTCTTATTTCCCGCCATTATTTTATGTAGATTGAATGCGTCGGTTTAAATACGTCAAATCACATTTTTTTTCGCGAAATTAATGTTTCTTAATTTTATGCGGGCTGTGGTGTCTATATGGACAAAAAGAATTTGTCATTTCGATTTCATCAGGCGTTATATTTTCTATCGAAGGCAACATTTCTTATTTATCGAATCATCAATTTATAAGTTATAATGCTGCAGTGAAAATCTTGAATGATCATTACTTCTACTGACGTACAGAATTAGTAGTATATTAATTTTAAGTAGTACAGATAATTCATTCGTCTGACATATAAACACAAAAAAGTGGATCGATAAACATACTTATATGTTTGATCGATGCATAAATAACGATTAGAATCGAAAATAAAGAACAAAGCTTGAAAGAGCCTCGACTTGAGAAGGCTCCATTGAGGAAAAAGTGGGGAAAAAGCGGCCGATCGTTATAACGCTGTTTATTTAATCCGGCCGCGCGCGGATTAGCGGCGTGTCCCTCTTGGGCGATATAAATAATTCATAGCCGGGCGCAAGGAAAGCGCGAAGGAGTGTATAGGTATGCGCTCTAGGAGGAGAAAAAAGGTCTCTCTCTCGATTGTCCGTAATATAAATCGGTCGGCGTGACGGAGGTCGGTTAATAAGCGGGGCCGAGCTTACCTCGGGAGATTTGCGCGGGCGCGAGAACGCGCGTAATACGTACGGCGGGTGCGCGCAGTTTATGGAGATTATCGACGCTGAAGAGTGGATGACGGCTTGCGTGCGCGCGCCGCTGCGCTATTAATGGGGACACGTGAGGGAGAGAAAGAGGGCTGCCAGCCCCCAGGGAGCCACTCCCTCGCCACTAGCCGCTTTTTCACGCACTTTACAAAAGCTATGATTCTCTTTCTCTCTCGCCTATCAATCACTCTCTCATCTTTCAATCTTCCGCGTATCTTCCGCTATCCTCTATCTTCCATCTGCCTGCCCCGGGGCAAAAAGTGCTCTCTCGCGCTCGAGATAGAGAGGGGCCCCGTGTTGGTTTTTCCGGTTAGCGCCTTCCACGTGACTCTTCCAGTCGAACACACACACACACACACACACACACACACACACACACATGAGTCCTCTTCCGATGCGGCGCACAAACGCTCGTCAGAGAGTCCACGGCCCGGTCCCACAGATATGCGCCTCCTCGTGCTCGCGGCGCTGACGCTCTGTTTGGCGGTCCCTCCCGGCGACGCTGCCGACACGCCGCCACTGCTGCTTCCTAGCCAAATATGCTTCGCCAACGACACAACGTCTACGTCGGGGAACCTCGTGCGGAGACGCAGATCGTTGACCTTTCCGAAGGGAAGCGCCTTTGTCGTAAGTACAGGAAATTATACATCAATAACCCATACGTACAACAATTACTGTAATATTGTTTGGCGCAGCTGACGGCGACGCTGCTCAAGCCAATTCAGGTGAAATTTCCGACCAACTGGAATCTCGACATGGAATTCGACATGATCTGGCCTATCCCGAAGGGGATCAATGTGCGCAAGCGGCGGCCGCCTCCGGCTCAGCCTATGAGGAGGCTGCCATTGCCTATGAAGAGGCCGCCGATCTGGCCGCACAGGCGGCACCGACGAGATCTCTATGCTAATTTGGAATTGGCACTAGACAGGTACTAACGTCTCCACTAGCCCATATAAATGCCAGCTATAACGCTTTTCACGTTTAACCGTTATATGTTGCTTTTTAGCCAAGGCTTGCCGGGAAGCCAGTGTATACTGCGAACGATCTGCGAGGCCAAGCTCATTCTCAATCCACCGGGCGTTTCTCTTCTCGAAGACGTGCTCCGAGTTGTCTTTAGGTATCGTTAAACTTTGAAAATATATCTTCAGCATCGATCAATCAGCATTGCAAAGCAAATTGTCTTCTAGCTACCCCATGATGAACAGCCCTTTGGTCTACGATGCCTACGACAAAGCGCACGCGACCCCCGAGGACTGTGACACTGCCTACCCCTGCCCGTTCTCCATCCTCGACGTGCTGTTAAACTACCCAGCGCATGTATAAAATAATGTTAATAAATCGCAATATAAGCAGAAATCTCATCGACCTTGAACGCTTCACTCATCATCCACGCCAAGAACGCGGAGAGCCGTGATAATAAGGCCGATATGCGAGGTGCCGGGGCGAACGAGGATTACCGAGTGCGCTGCAGTCTGGAACAGACACGGTAGAGAGCGAGAGAGAGAGAGAGAGAGAGAGAGAGAGAGAGGAAAAGCTCGGCACGCCGCGCGCAGTGCAGCAGGCAGTCAAGAGGTTTACGATGGATAGTCGTAGTACACTGCAGCAGCAGCAGCAGCCGTGCGCAGTATAGCGGGGCGCAATACCGAGCCGACAATCTCGGCGAAATATTCCCTCCGCGTGATATCGCGCGCTCTCGCTCCGGGCAACAACATCAGCGATTAGCTGCTCTTTATCGTTTATAGCCTTGCTTTGAGTGATTATACGGCATGCGCTCTGAGTATATATAACGCGCGCTTAAGGGCCTGATAATCGCGGGCTGTAGTGGCTAATTTCCCCGACGAATAGCCACGGTTCCGAATCGTGTCCTGTTCATAATGCAGAAGCGACCGAGCGAGAGATCGACCACTTATCTGCGGGGCCGCCGCGGCTTAATTAAAACGAACTTGCGGAAATTAATAAATCGCTTCATTAAGAGTCGTCGCGCCGCTAGAAAGAAAATCGCGAATTATTCACTCCTGTTTCAACTGATTCAAACGCCTTTTGCGCGAGAAACTTTGTTCCGCTCCATTTGAGGCCCGCGAAAGCGCATTTATACGTATATGTATATTATATATCGAGCGATCGTCGCAGGAGATTCGAGTCGAATGAATGTCAAGTCCTCTCCCTCTCTCTCCCTCTCTCTTTTAACGCGCGCGCTTTAACGTAGTTAAAAAGCGTGAATCGGCTATTAAAACTTTACCATTTCGCGTGATGTAAAATTAATACGAAATGTCCTCTGCATATCCGATGTATTATATTAAAAATCGATCGTTTGGCCTGCAAGACTCGGCGCGGAATAACGGAAGAATAAAAAATAAGTGCGCGTATAGCGGTGTTGTATCCCGCACGATGCGTAAACACACACACACACACACACACACACACTCGGGGGGCGTATTACAGAAAGCGTTAAAGACGTTATGCATTAGCACCGCGCGGTTGAATGAACCAGGCCGTTGCGTTCGTCGACCCTCGGCTCTCGCGCTACCTGTTAATCACATCGTAAACTTGCCGGGAATGCGCGAGGTGAAGAATCTTCCACTCCTCTCCCCTCCCCGGTTCGCCGTCGGAAAAGCTTTACAGCGCAGTATTCCCGCGAGCGAGCGAGAGAGAAATGTGCTGTCAATCGCATTCTCAGCCCGGCGTCCGCATAAAGGCAGATAAGAGAGACGATAAATAAGACGGGTAAGTGCGCTGCGTGCTCCCACGCGCCTTTTTAACTAAAAACCTCTTCACTGCGCTGCTGCAAACATTTGCGTCTCTTAATCGAACACGGCTCACTTGATGTCAATAAAGTCTTACGTGCATGAAATTTTTCTTAATATCGTTCCGCTTTTCACCTTTTTTATACATTTTGCTGTTTTATCAATAAGAGTGCGCGCTAAAGTATATTAGAAAAATTATTTTCAAGCTATAAGAATTTTAAGAAATATTTTGTTTCGATACTTTGTAGCATGAAATGGAATACGGTATGAAAAATTCGCCGGGGATATGCTGGGAAAAGTGTGTTTCTTTTTGCGAAGTTTATACTGAAATTGCAGGTCTTACCGTATCTATCTGTTTCTACTGATATACAACTTCAATACGAATAACTTTTTAAAAACGATTCGAATAGTTTTTCAATATTGTAAAATTCTATCTTGTTGGGATATTAAATCCGTTTGTAATCTAAATAAGAAACATATTTATTTTCAAAATTTTACTAAGATCCCATATTTTATGCACCATACACACTTCTTTCTGAGAATTAGGCTTTTAATGTCGTTTTTAGTTTGTAATATTATTTTATGTAATACTTATTAAGATAATAAACTTTAAAAAGATGTTGTCTCTTATATTTAATTAGAAATACTAAACTGAAAGATTAACACTTAAATTTCCAATTATTTGATTCAAATCGTAATCCAGTGATGCCTCTTCAGAGTCGCTAATCAGATCGGGTTTTATGCTGCTGGCGCTGTATCCGGCGATCGCTTTTCTATAAAGGAATCATTCAAGGTCCCGATTAAAAGTAATATAAACAAAATCCATTTAACCTACTTGTCATTAAAGGACAAATGTCCGTTAAAGTGTAAACCAGACAGGGCGATTGCCGAGAAAGAGAGAAAGCGTGGGAGAGTATCGATGTCGATAGTCGATTGGAAACATCGGACCGATGACATTAAGAAAATAAGGAGGGGCGGACTCGCGTGTGTTTGCGCGGCCGCGTGGAGTTATTTGTCGAGTCGCGTCGGGGGCTAGCAGACAGAGAGAGAGAGCTGGAGTAGGGAGAGAGCGCAGACCTGTATCGATGTCACCTATCGATCATTTTCCCTCCTGTTTCTCCGAGAACTAACAATTTCCTGCTTCCTAAAGAGCTTACTCGAGTGAGTTACGAGATATTTCCTCGGCCGAGGGAAGAATCGATCTTCCCGCCGCGCGGGAAGTTCTATCTGGCGTGGTGGCGGAGCGCTGAAATACTTTTCTCTCTCATTTTCTGCCCCCCTTACACACCCGGGCCGGGCCGCAGCTCTACCCTCCGCCCGCAGTCAGCCACGATGGCCTATAAATTTCTATCTCGTTGCTGTATACGCGCGCGGCGCGATTGAGCAAAAGTCGGCCGCCGGGATGAGACAATAAACACGAGAGAACTCAGACGAAGAGGAGCTGGGGGCTTTAAGTAATATACGTGTATTTTTGCTTTTAACGTCGCCGCCTGCGCCTCGTATAAGTGCGCCCGCTTTATTCGCATTTGCCTCGTACTTAATAACGCGTAATGCCTTGATAATGACCGGCACTATGCAAGATTCGTCCCGCGTTATTATCATTTCGTCGAGTGCACATAATATGATTAAACAATTTCCATTCCCAAGCTCAAATTTCTCGTCCAAGCAGAGGCGAGGAGATCTCGGGATTCAAAGGGCGAACGAAATTATTGGAAAAGCCCTCGAAGATTACATCGAGTTACCCTCTCGCGCGAGATTTTCGAGTTGAAAAGTTTGCCGGCGGCGGCTCTCGGGGAAAAGTTAGCCGGCTACACAGCGCAGGCGGCAGAAAAAGAGGCTCTCTCGGGGAAAACACACGCTTGACCTTCTAAATTCGAGACAACAAAAAGGGTGAGAGAAGGAAAAACCGGGCCTGACTTTGATTCGTGGCTCGAAAGCGCAAGAGAGAGAGAGAGAGAGAGAGAGAGAAAGGAATGCGACAATATCCTGGCTGCTCGAATTCCTCGGCTCTTTCGCGCGAGAGATCGAAGAGGGCGAATCTTTCCTTGCAGCTGAGAAATACGCGTACGTAGCGAAACAAAGCGGGGAGTAAAATTGATGTGTAATCACGCGGGAATGTTCAATCCACTTGACATCGGAGAAGCCTCTTTTAAAGGGGACGAGCTAAACCGCGCTGCACCGACTCGTCAAGCCACCGACACTTATTACCTTTTCACATCGAGTGTCCCATTGTCTCTCTCCACGTTCTTCTATGCTAATCGCTTTTTCCACCTTTATTCCGCGCAAAAACCCCCCGCCACCTTTTCGCAAAAAATAATGCTTTCGCAGTCTTTCGCGAGACTTATGCTTTTTACCCTAGTATATATAGTTAAAAACACTAGTATCTTAACGATACCATTATCACTAAATAGGTTAATAAAAAACAAACTCTTTTTTGACTTTATTCACCAAGCGTGTTATGTTCTTCGCTTCCGTCTATATGAGTTCACGAATATCATTAGTCATTGAATAAATTTGCGATTCATCTTCATAATTCATTGAATGAATTCCAGACACGTATCTCTTCTTATTTATACTTGGAAACTAACTAATTTAGCGCAATTTATGCTGTTTGTATTATGAAATTGTGCTAGTTCTCTAAAATTACCGCGCCATCTTTATTATACAAAAATAATCAATGAATAAAAATGAAATCATGTCAAGTATTTATATTTTTTATCGAAAATTATCCAATAACCCTCCCCTTCTATTTGTCTTTATGCAGCCATGTTAGCAAGAGACTACAGCACAAAAATAATTATCCTGGCTGCCATAATATGCTCGTTATTCATCTCGAGGGCAGACTCTGGCAAAGGCGAGCTGCTGTCCCGAAAGAAGCGCTACGTCGTCTTCCCCGAAGGCTCGAGTTTCTCGGCAAGTATATAAGCGAATTACCGGCTGAAAGCGCGAGGCACAGATAATAATGACGGGGAAATTCGATGCGCACTTTCAGATCGCCCTCTGCATGACCGTCCACACGCTGACGCCCGACAACATATTCACAGAGGGCCTCAACTGGGGCATCTCCTACGACCTTCCGAACGAGAGTAAGCCCGAGCTGCGGCCCCTCCTCCAGTTACGCAAGGACAAGCTGAAGCCCGGCAAAATCTACGGGAGCGAGAAGTACGAGTACCAGAAAACCGGCGACGCTTCCTGGAATAATGAGGGAAAGTACTACCAGTTGGCCGGGGGAAAGAAGTATTACAGCAAAGCCGATTACCATTATTTGCAGAGGCGGCATCGCCGGGACCTTTACAACAAAATCGAAGTCATTATAAATGCGTAAGTGCAGGCCAATCGCGCGAGCAACGGCCAAATAATAAGAGCCTTCTACCTTTATCGGGTTACCGGCCAGCATACTCGATACAGACGTCTCGGAGGCGTCGCGACAATAGACGTTTATCGATTCGCCGTGCGGCAGCGGTGCGGGGGAAAAAAACGTCCGGCTCCGTGGCTCCGACTCAAATGAAATGCGGCAACTCGGCTCCGAGGAGGAGAGATAATCCGATAAAACCCCCTGGCTCCGATCGCCTGTCAAAATGCCCGCGTCGAACGCACGTCTGCTTTATTTTCGGAGGAATAATGAAGGCGACGCGAGTGCGCGCAAATGGAGTTAGGCCGTATAGAAAGAGTCGTCTCACCGCATTCTCAAAGCGTCATATCGGCGAGTGTGGGAGCCGCGAAAGTTGCTTAAGCGGCGAACTTGACCCTCCCCCGCAGCCAACTTTCGGCCAACTTTTCCATCCGCAAATAGATAACGCCGGGCAGCTGACTGAAGCCTTTGCGCGAGAGAGTTACGACTATTTTCTGCCCCCGGCAGCGAATAAATACACTTGTTTGTTTTGACGAGGCTGACATTATTTCTCCCCCCGCAAAGCTCGAGCTCGTTAACGGCGAACTTTAAATCCGGCCGCTTGAAGAATTACTCGCGGGGAATAAAAGTGACATCGGGAAAAAGGGAATATTTATCGTTATACCCTCTGTATGACGTTAACGCGTCCCTCGGGAGGCCGAAGCGGAGCTAATGAAAATATATACATTGCATATATATGAAACAAGGGGATAATTAGAGGCGAGCGGTCCAAGTGAATATTATGAAATTTCCAATAGTTGTCGGGGGCAACTATGCAGGCATGTCGTAATCTATCATTAACGTTATAGCGACGTGTCCCGCCGCAAAACCGTCTGCAGAGTAATCTTCATCGTTAAACCGCCGGGCGATATTGCATTCTCGGGGCCCGCACTGTCAACTGATACAATCGCACTGGCAATAAATCAAAACTGTCGCGAGAGACGGGAAATTTCTTGGGAAATTCCATTATACTAGATTTTTAGCTAAATTCTGCGTACGAGCTCGCTCTTGAACTAACTCGTGCGCCGATGGAAGAGGGCTTTTTCGATCAGCAAACATCGGGCTTAACTTGCTTTCTCTCTCCCCTTCTACGCTCTCTATCTCCATCTCCGTTCCGCTCCCTCGCGCGGTTACGGCCTCTTAGAATTCACCCCCGCGCGCGAGCGAGCGCGATCCTGTTCCCCCGTTCCTCGCCGGCAAACTGAGAGAGAGAGAGAGAGAGAAGCTCCTGAATTAATGGTTTACATTTACTCGGATCGCCAATCCCAACTGTGGAAGAGAGTGAGGGGAAAGCACGGCCTCGAATATATAAGAGGAAAAGACGAACGGCCCGCTTTCTCTCTCTTCTCTCTCTCTCTCTCTCTCTCGGCCCCAATAAGAGACTTCGGAAGCTCTCTGCCAAGTTGTTGCCTCATTGCTTTTGCACGAATTGCTGGTAAACAGAGGCCTCCTCTCCACTTGTAACAAATGTATGTAGAAAAACTTTTATATCGGAGCCCTACTCACTCCCTTTCTCCGATAATAAGAATCCTTCAAACTTTGCGGCGAGGCCCTCGGAGTGTCTAAAGAAATTCCCGATGCTGAGAGAGCTGCTTCGGCGCAGCGTCTTGTTTTCAGTAATTGCACGCCGGAAAACAACTTCTTCCCTATCCTCTCGCACCTCTCTCCCGATCCTCCCAACGCCGGAGGATTAGAATTGCCAGTTTTTTTTGTTCTTCCTCGAATTAGCCGGGCGATAATCCATCTGGCATGATCGCTCGTTATTGACGAGCCGTCAAATAGTAGTAGTAGGGAGAAATTGTTTTGCGAGAGGAAAAACACGTCTTTAATCTTGGGGATTTGTGCGATTGTTGCAGGATGGGCTTCGACGGGCGCAGCTGTATCCTGCGCGCGCTCTGCGAGGCTTCGCAGCGCTTCATGCCGAAGGGGAACAGCCTACTGGAGGAGATGATGAGGATCGTCTTTTCGTAAGTGTAGATGCCTGTGTACGTGCGCGCGCGCGCGTTTCTTCTTCATCTCGCTGGGGACGAATTTCTCTCTTATCGCGCCCGGCGAGAGGACGCACGCGTCGAGAGATAAATAAGGAAAGAGCGAGAGAGAGAGAATTGGCCAAATTCACTCCCAGAGTTAGGGAGAGGGACGGGGTATTCCGGGAGCACTTTATTGGCTTTCCGACCGCTAATTAGACGCTAGAAACAAACCTCTGCCGACCGGAGCTCTCTTCTCTCCCATTAGGGAACTATCTTGCTCGCTACTATTTCCGGCTATTATTACGATTCTTGTAACAATCTACTTTTTCGATGAAAACGACAAAATGTAAGAAAAATCGGAGAGATGTACATAAATGTTAAAGATATATATATATATAGATCGTTGTATTGCGCGTGCACGGTGAATTTGCTATTAATTCGAAATTTGACTAAAATAACAATTTTTATGTTCGTGTATAATAGGTAAAGAATAACCTGCTCGAATAACTGCTCGATAAAAACTTTAGAATGTTAATAAATTGAAACATCACAAGAATTTACACATAAAAGAACGAAAACTCGAGTGAAAATAATATATAAAATACAAAAATGTATATCGATAAAGTGCTTAATCCTGTACGAGCTCCGACATCTCCATCACAAAAAGTCTCTTAACGTTGCATTTGTTTTCCCAAACAAAAGCGAAAATCGATGAATACATCCGCCCTACGGGGCTGCAAGTTTAAAATGCATTTTAAAAAACGTCGACGGCGCGGAAATAAACAGCCAGCTCGAACGTGTACAGGCGCTCGCGTAATGGCAATAAAGCGTATGTGTGTGTGTATATAGCGTGAACCTCGTGTGTTGCAGATTACCACTGAAGAGAGTGTTTTCCTTCGAGCCGGAGGAGCACCACACGTACACCGGCGCCCATAAAGCCGGCCACGAGGGCCGAAACTGCCCGGCCATGTTCCCCGGCTGCAGCTTTTCCCTCATAGACATGGCTCTCGGGAAATATAACGCCCCGGACGACGACGTCGACGTAGACGATCACGACGACGACATGGATGCCGAACGGCTGGCCGGAAGTTTCAACGCGCCGGATCAACGATACACGATGAAGTGAAAAAGGGACAGAAGGGATGTAATGCAGCGGATCGCTTATGTTTTATTTTGCAACTCTCTGTGCGATCGCGTCGGCGAGGCGCTTTTATTTTTAACTGCCTTGTCGGCTCATTTTTTTCTTCGCTTCTACTAACATTTTATTGGAAATATATGTATATATATATTTTTTGTTTATCAATATCGCCGGCATTTTTCACTTTCTCAGTAGCGAGCAGCCATATAACTTCTTTGTACACTTATTTTCTTACGGATATTATCTGTATACTGCTCTCTTTTGGACTGTATACGAAACTTTAAAAAAAATTACACTTCCTCGAGGTTTAGCACTTTTATTTTTTTTAACGACCGCCCGTATAAAGCGTTATATCGGAGCTAAAAATCGAAGCCCGCTGTCGCACGTCGTCTCAACGTCAACTTTTTTACGAGTGCACGAGAGAAAAAGATTTTACGTCTCAATACAGCGGACTCGGAAAAAATAACCCGCACTCAAAAATTACTTTCAATCGACGCGTCCGTAGCAGACATAAAAAAAAAAACTGCACTCGTAATCGTGTGCGCAGTAATTCCCGTTCCCGCGGGCAAAAAGTATATATCTTCGAAGAAAGTAGATAAAAAGCGCATTTGGACGGTAAATTCGGTATGCTCGCCCCTGTAGATAATATCGATCGGGGCGACAGTATACATAGCTTGTCCGCATCGCGAACGATTTGCGACATGTCGCCGCGCGCGATCAGCTATATACTCTCTCGCTCCCTCGCTCTAGTGCGCGAGCAAGCTGTCGGCTGCGCGGCGCGCCGACCCAATTTGCCGGCTCGGGATATCAGCGCTTTTCTAGCACGGCGCAGGCATTTACCTTGACGTATATAAGCGCAAGGAGGAGCGAGAGGGAGGGAATATCCTGGGAGAAAATTTGCACTCCGCCCTAATAATACAGCTATGTAAATATGTACAGATCGCAGCTGAGCAGGAACCTCGCTCTCGCGCGCGTTAGTTAGCGCGTTAAATATTCATGGAACGTGACGATCGCCTAGTTCGCTGCTGCGTCCCGCCCCATACTTTTTCCACGAGGATACTCGCCGCTCGCAGAGATTTTTATTATAATAAATATATGACAAGGTATATACATTTCGCGTTCTAACGATATTCGTCGTTTGGGAAATATTGCATCGCAAACGAGTAGCGGAATTCAGTCGTTTATCGGTCATCGTAAAGCAGCAGCAGCAGCAGCAGCAGCAGCAGTAGAGCAGAGAGTAGCGTATCAGCGCGCGGCGACAATATATATAGTCTGGCTCTCCATAAAAAGCGGATGACGGCGACGCTCGCGCGACAGTACGTGACCGACATACATTGTTCTTAATCCACCTTTCGTATTCTCCCTTTTGTGCGCTCTCTCGCGCGCGTTTTTCCCCATCTTTTTCCTCCAATTTGAGGGCGAAAGCGAGCGAAAAAAAAGCGCCCGCGCGATAGCACACGACGAGCGACGTCGTCGACGACGACGACGACACGGGCCGGGGCCGAGGCAATCTTCTCTAGGCGGAGGCTAATTCAGTGGGGAAAGTTTGCCGGTGGATCGGGGGCTAGTTTCGGTCAGCCGCAGTCACCTGCGCCGGCGATAGAGAGGCTGCGGCTCAGTGTGTATACATGTGTTGGCCAACTGGCCAACTTGGGGAGAGATAAGGCCGAGAGAGAGAGAGAGAGAGAGAGAGAGAGAGAGAGAGAGAGAGAGACGATAGATGCGCTGACAGCATGATGAACGAGCGGCCCTGTCTCTAGGAGCGGAAGCGAAGAAAAAACGGCCAAACTCGCGGCAGTCGACGGACGAATGAGCTCGTGCGCGCGCGGTACACTCAATAATGCCTCGCAGTTGAGTTAATCGAATAATCTCGTTTATATCGCGCTCCTCCTTCCCCTGCTCACTCGTCTTCCAATCACGAGGCTAGCTCATCTCGTTCGTGTAGTCGGCTACTGCTGAAATATCGATATTTTCATTTTCCCCCGGCTCCGGGGCTATATACTAAACAGTCATAAATCCACGGCTCGAGCGCGCAATTTTCCTGACTATTTAAAGGCCGCCGGGGTAGGAGATGCTTGCTTGCGCACGTGCGCTCGCGGAAATTTCGGCGAGGAGAGGATCGAAGGGCTGCCAGCGAGCGCGCAAGGGGCCCGTGAATCTTTCAGTAACGTTTGCACGAGTAGCGAGCGAGCCTGCGCCTGCATAAATAAGGAAAGTAGAACCTAGCTAGCTAAGTTTCAATATGGGGCGCGGTGTAAAGGCACGCATAGACACAGACGGGTAGTGCCCCCTTATAGGTAGCCCGCTTTCATCGGGCGCGAACTCGTCGCTCCCGCGAGAGAGCATCGATCGCCGGCTATTGCCCACTACACACACAGAGAGAGAGAGAGAGAGCGGCCGCGCGCTTAGCTTAGCTTTATTCCGCAGATTGGCCTGCATCGGGCACACACAACAAGGAGACCTGCCGCAGCAGGAGCAAACTGTTGCCGGGTGCCGGCGACTCCAGCGGAAAGCTTAATTAATTCAGCGCTTCAAAAGTGGAGCGCAAACTTCATTTGAATATAAAGTAGCGCGTGAACGATGCAACGAGAACGCGAGCGTGTATTATTTACCGAGGAGATTTCGTCACCGCCGCATGACGATTTTCCCCACGCAAACGCTCCTTTCCAGCCCGTTTGTGTGTACCTCTACCTGCGTTCGAGAGAATCCGTTCTATGCGCGCAAATCTTTGACTCTGATGCGCGTGTGTGTGTGCAGCCTTGCCGGCATTCCGAGCGTATAGTCGAAGGAATGCCCGCGATGATATTGCGAAATCCAACGAGCGCAAAGCAGAGAAGCAATGCTTAAACAAAGCTCACTCTGGAAATAATGAATAAAAGAGATCTCGAATTTTCCCTCAAAGCTCTACGTTACACGTATATAATATATAGATGCGAGCGGACATCCCGCGGATAAGAAGTTCGCCGCGAATCCGATCCGATGTACGAATGCAGCAGAGCATGCACTATTCGCATGTCGTGAGGGCGAATGCGGGCGAAGAAAATGCCGAATATATACACACGCAAAGAGAGAGAGAGAGAGAGAAAGAGAGAGAGAGCGAGAGAGAGAGAGAGAGAGAGGAAACACGCACTGAAAGCGAGATTCCAGAGCTGCGAAAGGGGAAATTCCGAACAGCCCGAGCTTAAACGCGGTGCGCGTGCGAGCTTTGCTCTCGAATTTCGGAATTTTAATTGGAAAAATGAACGCCGCTCGGCAGAGACACTCGAGGCGCGTGTCGAGTGGCCTCCCCCAAACGCTTGGCCAAGCGCCGGATATCGCGCTCGGGAGCGCGCGGTCGCCGACCCGCAAACAGCTACTGATGCTGCTGCTCCTGCTGGCCGAATGTCCGTTAGCTGGGTGGGGGAGTACTTGTGCTCGGTGAAAAACTTGGCGAAAACAGCGCGCCGTCGAGACTACTGACTTTATTGACTCGAGCGCTGTGTGCCGAAGAACTGTCGCGATCTCCCCACTTGTGGATGTATGATATAGAGTTGCGAGGACACGATCGCCCGATCGCTATATTTGCGATACAAAGTGGATGCTACGTTCGATAGATTTTTCGTTAAATAATATTATTCCTACTTTTATAAATTATCTTTGTAGTTGATCACTTTGATGGATAAATAAATGTTGATAATATATACAGTTCGGCCTCCAAAACGAGTTTCTCCCCATTTTTAGTATATAGACATTTAAGTATGGTACCTAATACGATGGCACAAGTTAAAATTGAAATTTTTCTCAATAATCGCATTTTAATTAGCACACAGGACTATTGTGAAAGCGAAATTCTAATATGAAAATGGATGGCGAGTGGGGGTACTTCATTACTTTAAAACTCCTTGCCTATTGGGAGGCCGTACCATGCAGCGATATTACGTATTATTAAAAGTACTAAATATTAATTAAAGAGAAAAACTTTACCTTTTCAAACGTCCAATACTCTGTAGTCCGACTTTTTCCTTTGTATAAACATCCTTACACCTAAAGTTGGTTTTCAAGACGCTCCCTCATTGGCTATTGTATGAAAAAAAAAAGTTAATGTTTATCTCGTACCTTGGAAATATTCTCTAGTAAAGGAATAATACTTCAATACGAAATTATTAAAGAATTCGGTTATTTTATATGTAAAGTAAGTTTGAAATAAAACAAATTGTTGAATCAAATGCTATTATAAGAAAGTTTTCATTTAATCAAAAATAAGATATGGGAGTTTTCATTTCATCGCAAAAGGTTTGGATATACATATACTAAATAAAATATTAGGAAAATCAAAGGAAAACAAATAACAACTGGCTGACGAGGAGTGCACACACTGCACGCAGTAGAGTTCTGGTGCAACGAGCAGATGATCGCACGTCTCTCTCTCTCTCTCTGCGTCAGTGCAAAATGAATGCTCCCGCATGCGCAACTCGTCTTCGTTTTCTCTTCCTTCCTGGAACGGCGCGCGAAATAAACTGATGCCACCGCTGCTGGCCAACTGCGCGCTCGACGTCATTGTTCGCGTGTGAAGTAGTTTTTCCTCTTGTTTATCTTAAAAAATAATGAACAATGCCGGGGAAGAGAGAGAGAGAGAGAGAGATGAAGTGAGAATGCACGCGAAGCTTATTCCCTCGCGTTTTATTTTTGCTCCTCCCCAGCTCGCGAGTCGAGAGCTAAACTTTCCTTTATCACACCGCGCTGAAATATCGCCCATTGCTGCACTCTCTCCGTATACCGAGCTCCGTACGCGCCGATGCTAATTCGCGGTAATCTAAATTCGATAAAGAGTTTCGGGGCGGAAACTGATGGAAAATTCATTCATCGATTTCATTAGCGAAGAAAGTTTGACGAATCGCGCGGTAATTAAGAGGCCGCCGCGCAGTTGAATAATTAATTATTATTTAAGAAAGCAGAAAATGCACTTACTCTTTTAGAAAGGCCTCCCTCGAGTGCATTCTCAAATCTGATGAATTATTAATAGATTTTTCGATGTTAAAAAGATTGAAATCCTTGGTATATATATACTTAACAAAGTGAGCGGCGAAAGTGGGTCAGGAATAGCGGGACTGGGAGCAGACATTCTGTTGTCATACGGGAAGAATAATAAAGAACTCGATTGCGTTTTATTATTTTTTAAACAATAAATTTAACCGCTTGTTTATTTAATCGTTTTACATACGTGGATAGTTGTGTAGATTGTAGACGTTAGTTTACAAATAAGTTAGTTTAGTTTATCCATACATAATATTTTAGAGTAATGGCTTTAATTAGTTAATTAATACTTTATACATAGCGTCAGTTTCTCTCTTTATATCTTTCCTCCTTTTGCGCTTCGTTCCTTCTGACTGTCGGCTGGGCGCAACGTCGTTAAAAAATGAGGAGAAAAAAGGTAAGGAGAGAAAGGAAAAGAAGACATTAGCTGCTTCCTGTCTTGTCTCTGGGCTTGAGAGTGAACGGGAGAAGGGACTTGAGCTTGAGGGGGAACGGATCGCGACTTTGCATTTAATGCGCAAAAGCGACCGTAATTAATGCTGGGACGATAGGGGCTCGAATTAAGTCGCAACCGTGCACATAGTGTCAAGTATATACCTGAGATATAAGTCGACGAAAAGTATAACCGCGCGGTTTTATAGGAGATGGATAAACGGAAGGAGTTGTCAAAAAACGGAAAGAGGACGAAGGAACGAAAACAACGGCGAGTCGTAATAAATAGCGTCGCGAGCCACGATTCGCATAGATATCGCATATCCTTGTAACAGTGTGTGTTTTTTCTCGTTTTTCATTTTCTCTAAAATACCATATACAAACATTATCGTTTAGTAGTAGCCGTTAAAAAGTCATACAAATGTAACAATCGCATATTCTTGAGCCGCCTCACCGACGTGCGGATTCGGGAGAGTGGAGGGGGAAGTTCGTTGGACTTCGGCTGTGGAGCGGACAGCGGTGGGGGTAGGTGGGGATTGGCACACGGAGTGGAACGGAGAGGGAAGGGGGGGGCAAGGTAGAGTCGGGAGGGATGGTGAAGCTACCGTCGATTGTCAATGATTACGAATTCTTATGGAAGAGATGTATCGAAAAAGCGTATTCCTCATTATTTCCTGGAGTATAATTGAGTTTGGCAATGGCGGTGAGCGGCGGTAGAAAAGGCGACGATAACGAGCGACGACGGCGACGCGAAGGGTCATTTATTTTTATTCTTTATTTGTTCTCGTGGGGGTATAGGGGGTGTGGCAGCACTGCAGCCGCATCCAAGACGGCGGCGCGCGATGCTTTGAGGACACACACAGGCACACGCACGCGCACAACAGACACAAAGTTCTTTATCGTTTTTTTTTTTATTTCCCATTATTCCTTCGAGACGAACAGACAGATGAACAGACTGACGAACTGACGGACTGACAGATAAACAGACAGAGACAGAACAGCGCGCCAGCGGCGCCTTTTTTATATTTATTTATTATTTTTTTTTTTACTTCACGATTATTCGTTGTTTTTTATTTTTATTTAAAACAATCCTCTTACTATATATGTCACTCGTTTCGCCTCTCGTCGTTTACTTCATTATAATAATTTACCTTTATTCACTTTTAACAATTTTCATCATCGCAGTTGACATTATTAATGCATGACGACAAAAGACGGTAACAATGACGATATAATTCATATTAAACTGTTTTCCTTAATTATGATCGAGCGCTTTGACTTTTTTCGATTTTTTTCGATAAAAAATTGTAGGAATAATCATGGAGATGTATAATGGTAAGAATCTTTCGGAGCGCGTTTTTTCGGATTATTCGTATATCGTTTTCCTTTTTTTTTTTATTTTTTCGTATGTACATATGTATATGGACTTATTTATATATATAAGTGTGCACCGCGTACACTCCCTCTTGCTTTCGTCTTTCGTGTATAATATATATATATATTTATATATATTTATATATGTATATTTATGCATCGCTTACTTACTGTACCGATTATCACCGTCGCGCGATAATAACGTATTACACTAACGTTATTTTTAATACTGACTGTTGTAATGAATTATTTATAGCAACACTCCAAGACGAACTTAAGGTTATAAGATCACTCGACGCTCCTGTTACTCGTTTTTTTCTCGCAATTACATCGCTCCTCTCTTTCAAACCTTACAGCGCGGCTCCCATTGTATAATATCCCAACGATACGCAAACACACTTACCTTGACTACGTTTTCATCAAAGGTCTTCTATACAATGTACAAATACGTTTTCTGCTTCAAAATTAATCCTTATTTAAACTAAATTACCAACTAATGTATACAGAGCTTTTAAATAAGGATTAATCTTCAAAGTAAGAACTAAGCTTTGAAGCTTGCGTTTGTTTTTTCTTTTAATTGGATAGAGTGAAAACGTAACCATCACAGGACAAATGTACAAACTCAAATGGTCGAGGTAGACGAAATTGGCACATATAGAATAAACGTTAAAGATAAATCATGAATTTTCATCTCTCAATACTGTCCTACAGTCGTTTCGTGATTAGAAGAAAAAGCTCAATAGTTTTAATACTCGGTAAACATCGCCAGCGTGTCTTTAACTACGAACGATGGTATGGTACACCCCCACACACAGCCGTGCTTCTTTCGTGTCCTGCACTGATATTCTCTGCAACGAAAGTGTCCATAATAATTTATAAAAAGTTTAAATCGCGTTTGACCCTGTGGCATTCGTTCTTATCGATTCGATATCTTTGATCCTGTTATGGATTTTTTGTTTTTTAAGAGTACATTCGTAAAATTAAAACTCAGCGATATAACGGACTATCCGACGGGCATGTATAGAATTCGATATCCAGGCTGCGTGCTTTATCGGCCCGCTCGTGCACGTTCAATCCCGGTGTACCATTCGAAAGTTCATTTATCACAATAAATTTATCGTTCGAAAATTCCAACAAGCAATTCGCAGCACTCGAGGGGGTTCGAAACACGAGAGACGAGAAGAGAGGCCTGCAGAAAGAAAAACAAACCGAAAGAAAGGAGAAACGAGCGTCGCAGCTGTCTCTGATGCTTCGACCGATTCGACGCTAATGCAAACAGCTGACTCCCGGATCGTAGCTCTTGTTGGAAAAATTCGCTTGTCTCTAGCTGGCGCTCACCTCGACGAGTCGTAACAAAGTATCGACTATAATGCACCGTTTCGTCGCTTCGCAGAATATAATTTACACGGGGAGAACGACTCGAGTCGAACAGGAGCGTGTGTTCGCGCACATCGGCGGGCCATGGCCGCCTCGGGGCAGCTGCGATCTGGGCCCGCCGGATGACAATTGGCACAAATTCACCCATTTACACAATCGGTCGATTAGAAAAAATCTAGAATAATTCTGGGTTACCCGTAATTTTATCGTAAACATTAACTAGTAGATTCGATACTTCTTGTTTATTAACTCCGAGCTCCCTTTTCTTCCTAAATTTACAAGATATAACAAAATCTAACGACGAGCTCACATGTATATTTAATGTATGTGCATGTCTGTGCGTGAGCTGATTGTGTGTATGCGTTTATTCTCTCGCGCGGATTTCGTCTCTTCCTTTCCTTCTCCTAATCCCCTCGAATTTTCATGCGCATCCTTTTCCTCCACCTACGCTCGAATGTCTTTAATTATATTTTACGTACGGAAACTAATGGAAAAGGGAGTCTTTAATGCTTATTGCCCTTATTGGCTTGACAAAATGTTCACTTCGACTATGGTCAAATGAACAAATTTACCGTACCCATTTCGCAAGCGCTGAACCTACATGCATTCTGTCCCAATTATAAGTTTAAAATTCGAGTTACATTCCTCTGCTCGCGTTTCTCCGCGGAAAATCTTTGGGAAATGATCGCCTAAATTATTAGTATTATTATTATTGATTATTTCTTTTGCTTCTTTTTGTTTGCCTACGAACGATTTGTTTATCATTAGTGAGGTTGGCCTATTTCGAAAAAATGACTTCGACCGTCTGTGATTGCGATGCAGTAACGAGCTAAAAAACTTTATCGCTTTCTTCACTTTGTGATTTATTATTTTGTTTTATGTAAAAAATGCAGGTAATGTTATCACGTGCAATCTCGTGCAAGTTGTATAACGACTATCAATATATGTGTAGAAAAATGAGAAGTACAAAAAGTGCACTGCTTATGAATCAACAATATCTTGCACCTCTTTTATTTTCTTTATTAAATGTCAGCATCTGCCAAGTATCGCTCATACGCTTTACACTCGATATAACTCGGATTTGATGAGCTACACAAGCCTTTATTTACGATCTTTTGTAAATATATGAAAAACTCGACTGAATTCTTATTTTAAAATTGTCACTCGGTGTGTGTGTGTGCAATAATAAAAGTAATGAACGCCGAACGTAACGTTTGTCGGTTAAAACTCGATGGATGACCCATGCACTGTTCAGAGCAATATGAGTCTGATTGTCTTAACAGTAGTATTTAGTTGCTTTATAATGAGTAATTATTACTAATAGTCAATATTCCTTTATTAACAACGATTGATTTATGTTTATCCTTGTCGATCAGATATAATAATTGCGATTAACTTGCTAGTGCAATTGAGATGCAAGATGAGCCAATGAGATGTACGAGAGAGAGAGAGAGAGAGAGAGAGAGAGAGAGAGAGAGAGAAAAGAGAGAGGGATGTTGCTTTAAAGATTCGCAAGCTCGTTCCTCCTCAAAGTAGTTTCCTCGTCCCTTTGAATCCATTAGCCGTTGTGTCATCGAGTTTCACTTCGCAGCCAGGATCTTGTTTGCACGTAACGTACAAATAACGTGTCCATCAATCGAAGCCGAATCTTTGCTCCTCGCTGCTGCGTCTCTTCTCCCGAAGCTACGAGAAAAAGAGGCAGACGCGAGATCTGCCTTTAACGTGTCCAATGAAATGAATAAAAGCACTTGTGTGATGAAATTTTAAGGCGCTCTCCCCATCGTCGCGTCGCTGACGAGTTCAAAAGCCTTTGCTGGAGTAAGGGCTGCGCTTCGAGAGATTTTCCTCCCCCCTCTCTCACTCTGCTTTCTGCAAATCTCATCTTTAATCGAGCCTCCGCTACAGTGCTGCTACTGCTGCTGCACGAGTGCGAGAAATAGAGAGAGGGAGAGCGGAGCTAGGGTTGAAGAAGTAAAGGGGGCAGCAGCTTTCGCTCGAAAAGACTCAATCGCGCTCCTATTGCAAGGAGCCTGGCCCGATTGGACTTGGCGTGCTCTCCGACTCTTTGCGCAGTAACGTCAGCAGTTAATTTCGTTTCCTCTGTGCAGCAAGAGAGAGAGAGGGAGAAAGCCGGCGCGTACACACGCGCGTGCGCGCTCACCCTTACTCGCGTGCTCCTCGATTTTCTCTCCGATGTGAAAACCGGTGCCAGAAAGAGTGAGGGAGAGAGCCTCACACACGGCATTTTGAAAAGAGCTCGGACCAAACAAAATCCTCTCAACGAATTCTCGACTCTACCTACTCCGTTTTTCTTCTTGATTTTTCATTGAAAAACCGCCATGGCCCCTCTCTATTTTCTCTCGTGCGCGTTTGCTTTTGAAAAATGCTTTGCGTGCTTATGTAAGGTAGTTTTCGAGAAAGCAAAGACCTGCGTGCAGCTCTGAGGCGAACGAACCTTGACACTCGTCCGTCTCGCAGCTTGATATTATTCGGCGATGGAACGATGGCGCGTGATCGCTGTTCTCGACTGACTTCTATATATGCACGGATGAAAAATGTATAGTATTCGGATATTTCGGTGTATGAGTATTTTATATACGGATCGGTTGATCGATGCGACCCGAGCGCGACGGCACGTGTGTATATGCAGACTGTCCTATGGCAATCTCTCAAGGATCAGGAGGACATCGATCAACGATATACCGTCCATGGCAGTGTACACGCACAGAGATATTACAGCACACGTAAACTTTTTTCTTTTTTTTTTTAGCAAGGTGTTTGTGTGCGTGTGTGTGTGTGCATTTTTTTCGTGAATGTTCATGCGGGGGTATATAATATGCCAGAGTAACGACAAAGCAATTGGCAATTTATTTAATTCTTGCGGTAAATCCTAAGCTCTTATACTTTTAATAAGTCTCTGATTTGTTTGTTCAATGGACGGTTAACGCGGTTCTCATATATCAACGACGCCAAGTGATAAACTGCTCATCCGAGACAAAGTGGTGTAGGGGAGAGGCGGGTCTTATTAATTATGGTAACTGCATGATCGCTTTTGTCGCACTCACGCCGCTGCGTATTATATAATATCCCATCGTGAGATATTGGCTCGTTGTTGCTATATATGTTGTCATCTTGCCTGAACTCAATCCTAAAGTCCTGATATACACACACGCACACACACGCACTCACACAGATATATAATCTATACTCAGGGCGTGCTCTCTCGAAAGACTCGTGACTGTATATGTATATATAGCGAGTATATGTAAATGCGCTTGCACAGACTGCAGCACTATATATATA
>JAPYZO010000269.1:0-30616 GCA_030522905.1 Torymus flavipes | reverse complement strand
AATTGGAAAACTATTATGTATATTTGAATTTTAAAAAATTAAAGAAAGTTAAAAGTAGTATACTGAAACAGATAATTGAACTATGTTAATAATTCAATAAAAAAAGATACCTCAAATTTTAAAATTATACTAACAATATATATCGTTTTACTTTGAAATTATTTATCCATAAAAGTGATAAAAATCTTAAATAAAAAGATTCGAATTATAAAAACAAAATCTCTACTGCATAAAATAAAACTATAGTATAAAAAAGTATAAAAATCTTCATTTTCACACTAACCAAAAGTCATTTAACCCACATTAGCCTCAAAATATTACATCATAACCAATATAATTATATAACCAATCAGCAGCAATCCAAACACCTCTTTCAACTTGGAATCAATTCCACTAACCATCTTATTCGGCTCACGCCTGCTCTTACGCTTTACACACATGCGCGCGCCTCTGGGCTAACGATCCTCTCTCTCTCTCTCTCTTCATCGTCTTTCCGAGCGATTTCGCCCGGCAACCGGCCGGAAGCGCATTATCCTCTCTCGCCCTCGGCACAGCTAAGTGATTTGACTGAGTGCGCCAAGGCTTTCGAAAAGCGATGATATCTCGGCGAAAAGGATCGGGGTTGGATAATTGGCCCTTGAAAAGTTCCGAGTGGATGAGAGTTGCGAGGTGGTGATGTGTAAAATTGATTTCTAGGGACGGTATTGATGTTCTTTATTATTGTGAGTGTAAATTTTATTTAGTTTATTTATTTTAATGAATTAAAAGGGCTAAAACTTTCGATACAAAGTATTTGCAGAACAAAATCAGTTGCTAGAGTAAACAATATAGCACAGAATTCAGAAAAATAATATTCCACATATTATGTAAATGTTTAGATTCTTCATGCGTTTTTTTTACTTATCGTATGATAAAAAAAGCTTATAAGTAAAGTTTGCTTAGGTCAAGTTAAAATTTTCTGAATTAAATAATGTAAAATAAATCCACAACCACTTCATCTTTTGCAATAATTTTTCTCTAGCCGAGTATCAGTCCAAAACACCAGCACGACCACCAGCACAATCCTAAAATCCTCCTAATTAAATCAACAACGCACCGCAAACAAATCTAATTGGCAACACATACACCAACACACAACAAAACATCCCCATATCCTATCAATTACCGCTATAATTGGCCTCTATAAACCCGAACGAATCGAACGCCAAACAAGATTCTCACAGTGTCAGCGATTCGCGAAAAAAGGTGCAGCCACGCGAACTCTCTCTCTCTATACGCGCACGAGTGCACACGTAGGAGAACGGCCTGTTTATTGCGATAAAGAAGGAATGGGAAGGGGAGTTGCGTATATGAATGACATCGGCACCCGTATAGTAGTAGCAAGTCGAGCGTCGGCCATATGTCGGCCGGCGTGCGCGCTTCTTCGTTTTGTTATCGGCCTGGAGCAGCGCGCGGCTGTGGAGTTACATGGGATTAGGGCTGTTTCTCGAGTGGGAGAAGGTGTATTGTTATCGGCGTATGTGTGTACGTGGAGTGTTTGCGATTGATGCGAAGTTTAAATCAGTGGAGCTTAGGAGTGTTGAGAATTATGAGAGTTTGCAGAAATCATTAGGGCATGTTTACAAATAACTGCATCGGCTGCATTTCGAATGATTTAATTCTTATTTAAATTGTCTTTTTTTGAAGAGATTATAAAATAACCTATTCACATATTTATAACATGCTATTGAACCTGATCCTATGTACCTATAATACTGGAACCTTATCATTATCTCCTTCGTTAAATACAACCTTCCAACATTAAAAACCCAAGTTGACATCTGCAAACTCCCATAAACCTTTACACTCCAAACACAATCAAAGCCCATGAACGCCTATCCACCTCTCCCCCTCATCAAAGAATCTCTTCCCCGCTCATTGCAGCGACAAACGAAACAGACAGACAAACAGACACAGTCGTATGGGCGCGTGTAAAAACGGGTTAACCTCTTCCTAAACGCGAGAGAGAGAAAGAGAGAGAGAGAGAGAGAGAGAGTCGACCCCCCTGCGAGCACGCGTTCGAAACAGGTGGTTAGCAGAGCGCCGCGGGGGACGTAAGGGCCACTCGAAGAGTCGCGTGCCCGACTCGATTACTTTCTCTCTCCTCGCGTGGCGCGTGCGCGCTCGCCATTGTATCACTCCCGCGTGCCTGCCTCCCGTAAAATTTCGCTTTGTGAGAGGAGCCACTCGAAATTCGATTAGGAAATCGATGTGTGGTAGTGCTGGTATAGGTATATAGTAGTATATAGGCTTGGTTCTCTTTTTGTCGATGGGATGAGCGCGCGCGCACGCGTGTCACTTTGGCTGGGAATTTAGGTAAGTGGGATTATTGTAATTTTAGTGTCGACGATGTGTGGGATGTGTGTGTGTGTGTGTGCCATTGAGAGTTGTTCGAGTGGGATACGGATGAGTAAACGTTTTGTAATGGGAATTCAGTGCACGTATCCATTAATTTATTACCGGAGAAATAAGTACATCCTTATTCATTACGTGCTTTTTTTTAAATTATTTTAAAATGGCACAAATACTTACTTTGGAAATAATAATTTTTAATTCAAAAGTATATATTTGAATTTTTATACTTATTGTACCCAAAATAGGTTTTTATAATTGCATGTAAACATGTAGTGTCTTATAACTAAAATACTTATTCGGTTAAAAATGTATATCTTATAAAAAAGACAATTTTACAAACTACTATATGACCACCACAAACAATCATTCCACAATTCTCAATTTCAATGAACCTCGTGGCACCAGAATTAGACCTCTACTCGTTCACCCGCCACATTTTCCATTCGAAAGGTGGTTTCTTGCGACACACACACACACACACACACGAGTCGCGCGCGGCGGAACCGCACGGAAGCAGGAAGAAGAACGACTGCGCGTCGCCGCGTTTTATCGATCGCCTGCGCGTTTACTTGGCCGCAGCTCCGGCCTCTCGAATACTAATTGTTTTGGTCACCGGTTGCATGTGTACATGTAGACGCGCTCGGCTATAAGGGCTGCATCTGTTGTGCGCGCGCAAAGGCAAAAATGCTCGCGTGATTCAAAATTGGGTTTGTGCTTCCTATGAATTTTAATGGGGGGAAAATTGGATTGGATGGGTAAGTGATCTTTCGGTTACTTATGCTGATGAGGTTTTGTGTATTAAAGGAAGGGGGGAAGATATGATGGGAGCAGTGAGTGGATTGTTTTGGTAGATGGTTTTTAACGTTTGGGGGTTGTGATGTAATGTGGTTATTGGAGGGTAGATAAATTGAATTTTGAAAACGAGGTTTGTAGACTATTCCATCGATAAATTGCTAAAGATTATACATACACGATGCTTGGTGAAATTATTTAGCTCTTATTATACATTTAAATATCAATACATGGCATGCGTTTCTTCAACGTGATTATTCTAATTTTATACTTAATAAGAAAACTCTTTAACCACAATGAAGAATTCTTGCAAAAGAGATGGTAACGCCAAACCTCTGCATACAAACTCTCATAGTCATTTGCAAATACAATGTATACATACGCAACTTTACCAGTGACATAATCCGTGCACGCAGCAATATCCAATTCTCTGGGATTTTTGCGGCATTTCTCTCTCTCTCTCTCGCTCTCTCGATTGACATCTCGGAATTCCCGCTGCCGGTTATCGGCGCGACGCAGACACGCGAAACGAAAGTGCGCGACAACGTGCAGCGTGAGCGCGTAAAAGCCGTCTAAACGCGCCGGGGAACGTAAAATAAGAGGCGAAGTAGTCGCACGAGCGCGCGCTCACGAGGCTGTCCGTCAGACTGGATTCGTTCTCCGCACGGTTGTTTGATTCTGCAGTGATGCTATATGTGTATGTTTTATTTTCGGAGTTTATATGATGGAATATTGGTTTAGTGATTGTGTTGATGGTTGATTAAGATTTCCCTTTAGACGTTTAAAATGCATACTTTAAGAAAAATCAAAAACTCGATTTATGACAATTAAAACCTTCACCACGCAGCAACTTCTAATTGCACCACGTACATTCCCTTACCCCACTCAGCCTTCCCCGATACGAAAATTCAAATCACTTTCCGCTCCAAATAAACAATCGCCGCGCACCGCATCAACATTCCCCTCCCATCCCGTGGTCGCACACATCTCCGTTATTCCGTTTCGCTCCTCTATCTCTCTCTCTCTCTCTCTCTCTTCATCCTCTAGCATTCCTTATACCATGTCCTTGGCCATACACTATGCAGCCGCCTCTCGCGCATGTGTATACCTGGAAGCGCATAGTTACGCGCGAGCGCTATATAGCGTTTAGGAAAAACGCGCCGCGCGCGGCTGTGGCGGTGGCGGCGGCTGTCAATCAGCGACCGCGGATACGGTTTTGCGCTTGGGGCTAATGATGATCCACCGCTCTATCGCGCTCAGGGGTTCTTGCGCGAGCCTAAGGGGATAATTACTTGGTGCGCGTCGAATTTACGGAATTCCGCGAGCTTGCGAGGCGTCGTGGAAGTCGCCGGCAAGAAAGAGGAGAGTCTTACTTTGTACCGGCGGGCGCGGAGGTTGTGAAGTATACGTATGACCATTTTCGAGACGCGCAGGTGCGTGAAGTTTTCTGTGAAACGTGGCGATATGTAAGCCGTAAACATAAGGACCGGATATATGGGAAACTTTTTATCAGTGATGGAAAAAGTAGAAGGACGTATTATTCGTTAGGAAAAGCAGGCTTTTCAACTTTCCGAACATTAGCCCACTTTTACACGTTCAATATCGGAAATTCCCTAAATTATACGCGAAAATCCCGCGGCGACATATCCCAATTCATCCTCATCACACTGCACCCGGGCTCATCCATAAACAATCCTCGAGCTCGCCGCATTACACCATATACGCGTCTCGTCCCAAACTAAGAATAAGGGCTTTTGAGTGCATAAACCCCGAACCCCCTCCGTCGTCTCCTCCATCTACTCCTCCTCCTCTTCTTCTTCCTTCCTTCTTTCTCTCTCGAGCGATCGATGCCGCGAGATTTATGCGATTGATTCGGGGCCGCGCTCGCTCTATATCCGCGCTCTCGCGCGCGCGGCCGAGTGACAGTACAAGGAAGCGCTCTTAGTCCTGCCTACGTGTGCGTGCCACCATCCCTGGAGGATAGAAGCGCGCGCGCGCGTCCCCTCGAGGCGACTCCCTCGCTCGCTCTGTCCGAGAAGGATCTCTATAAATTTGCATGTAGAATGCTCGCTCCGCTGGTATCCTATAGGATGCAAAGAACAGAGAGAGAGCGGGAAATTTTACGTCAGAGCCAGACGGACGCGGAGGTTCCTTCGGAGTCGTCGGAGTCTTCCGAGCTTGGCTTTTTCTGCGTCGTTTTGGGGAGGGAGAAAGAGAGGATGCTTAGTTTCTTTTTTATCGGGTTGAGAGAGAGGCTGAGGAGATAGGATGTAGTATCCTAGTGGGTTTTATCTCGGTGGAGTTTTAATTTGAACTCGCTGAACGAAGTTATACGAAATCATTTTTGTAGAGATTCTTTCATACTTACGAATTATTCTTGCATTTTTACTGCTCCAGAATATTTCATATTAACAAATACGATAGCTCAAAACTAATCCATACTCGAACAGTTTTCCTCTTAAATTTCTCCTGACCAAAGCCCTGAAAGAAAAACCACCACCACCACCACCAACTCACCAGCATCCGTACTTCCCTGCCAGTCGGCACTGACGGAATTCCGTGAAATTGTTAGCTCCCCGACGCCACGGCCTAATTTATTCCTCGTTGTTCCCTCTCTCTCTCTTCCTCGCGCGCGAAAGCTGTCGACACGTCCGCACACAGGACGAGTCAATCGGGTATTTGCACTTCGTTACCGTACAGTAGCAAGCGGTTTCGTTAGAAGAGGCGTGCGCGCGCTATCGGACACGGCGCGACGTGCGAAAACGAACAACAAGTGTATTCCAGCGCGGTAGCCAGTCGAGGAAGTTAACAAACGAGGGAGGCCGGGAAAACTGTACTGTCGCGGCCTTGTCGACTTTCGTGCTGAGGATTTGCTTTTTTTGTAGTAGGGGAGAGAGGAAGGGTCGAGGTTTTGCTGGTATTTATAGTGGTGTTGTTGTTTAGAGAGAGTATTGTTGATTTATAGGAAAAGAGACAGTGTTGTAGAATAATCGTTTGAAGAGTCTTAAATAATAAGTCTTCAATATTCAAAATCAACATCTTTGCTACATCGATAAAAGCGTATAATAGTCCAAGAAGTAACGGAACCCAGCAACTCGAGAAAAACTAAATTTATCTAAAATTCGAGTCCAGCCAATCACCCATCCACCATCGGAACATCAATTAATATAGCCAATCATCCAACTCATACAGCGAAAAAATGTCAACACAAATAAGCCCCCAGCTCACACGCCATACTCCCTGCATAGACATACACCGAGAAACTTTCTCGACTTCTCCTGGGGGGGTGGACTACACGGTAAGGTGGACACGGCTCCCTCGCACGAGACTCTCCCTGAACCCACTGGTGGCCGTCGACCGCGTTGGTTACCATGGCGACCATATGGATTGATCCGAGCAAATATCATCTCCCAAGAAGACGCGCCCAAAAGAATTGCCGGATTTCGCCCCCGCATGTGCGCGCATGTATGTGTGTGTGTAGGTAGGTAGAGGGGAAACCGAACTCCCGAGCGCGAGCGGAGGGCCGGCGAGAGAAAGAAGAATGGCAATAGCCGACGTCGAATGAAAAAAAAGGAGGCCGAGGGTGCTCGAAGCAGATAGGAAGGTATATAGGGTCAAACAATTTTGCTGGGTTTTTGGTATGGCTAATAGTTCAGAAATGTTCTTAATTTTGGCGTGGTTATTTGGTCATGTTTGTAACACTAATTTGATTATAAAGATTGAAAATTTGTTGATATATCTTATAGATGGTTGAAAAGTCCTTGATTCAATGTTATTTATTGAAATATGCGTAATCATTGAATTAGATAAGAATGACCATTGGATAACTTTTTATGGAAAACTATTGTACCGTAGCATAGAAAGGACCAGTTCCTATACCAACATTTAGAACACCCAAAACAAGTTATAACGCGATTATATTCAAACCAGAAATCCTAGCTAGCAGAGAAGTCAATACCGCTGTGATAACAGATTTCGCAAACTATATCGTCAAGATACGCAGCAGGATAAGCGCGTAAAAACACCTTAGACGCGGAAAGGCTCATCTCTCAGATACAACCAAAGCTCAAGCAACCTGCCTCTTTCTCTCTTTCCATCCTTCCCCTCTAAAAAGAAGCGTACACAGGGACACGCGTGCGCGGTGCGTTTAACGAGACGATAAATAAATTGCCGATCGCTCCGTGGGACGCGATCGATCTCGACGCACCGAGCGAGCGAGCGAGCGCCGTCGTACTTCATCATCGGCAGCAACCGTAGCCTTCTTCTTTGCCCCCGTGAATCACTCTACAAATCGGGCCGGGAATCAAATACAATTGCGACGTCGTAATAAGCTGTCGCGGAGGAGCGGCCACGCAACGCATTATCGTCCGCCGTGTCGTTTCCTCGGACTTGTGCATGTGTGCCGTTTCGCCGGTTTTCTCTCGGCAGCCGGTTGTTTTTTGCCCCGACCGCGTGTTCGCTTATGAGGAGTTTTTGCCTGGGGGGGGGGGGGGGTTGCCGCTGGGTATCGTCGTAATTTTGGCTTTTTGGGTTCATAAATTGATGATCATCGGCGTTTAACATAAATTTCAGAGATCGAGGGGCCTTTTAATGTGTTATAAGTGCTTACGATTTACAATATGTTTAGCGAGTTGAGGTCACGTGGGTTTATGCTATACTTATATATTAGTACAATGTTTAACATGAGTTTTACCTTTAAATGAATATGTTACGGTACAGATAGTTTTAATAGATTTAGAGAAATCATTGAATACATTGGATATCTTCGTCCTCGATCTCAGAACCAATACATCAAAGCTACACCTTACCATAAACTCAGCTCAACAACTTTACTTTTCGGTACTCCCCCAACAAACTTATCAGACTCAACGTGTACCCTCAGTTTCTCCTCCTTACTCAGACACATACACCTTTATCCAGCTTGGACTCTGGCTCCGGTGAATAATGTAACCTTGGCTATACCTCAACCTCGCGCACTCTCCTATCCCTCTCTCTCTCTCTCCTCTCTTTTCTCTTTCTCTTCGCTACATATACGCGGCGAGTTAATAGGACGCCTCTGGAGAACACTCGTACCGACAACACACAACCGGCCCGATGAGTGATTCAGTGCGCGTCACTCTCCTCCTTCTTTTTTCCCCTCTCCGCTCGCGCGCGCCTCCAAATCGGATCGCTCGCGATTAAAGAGAGAGAGAGAGAGAGAGAGAGAGAGAGAAAAAGAGAGAGAGAGGATCCGCGCTCGCGCGCATACCTCTTTTTCGATCAACGGCCGCCGCGGCTTCGTCATCCGACGCGTTGGTTTTGTCGTTTGCAGATCTCGCACACTCGCAAGTAGCGGCCTTTTTTGCGAGAAAAGAGAGAGAGAGAGAGAGAGAGAGAGAGAGAGAGAGAGACGATTCTGGGTTTTGGGTATATATCGGCCAGCGCGTGTACACGTTTTGCTCGATTTCTGATTTGATTTGAGGGCGTTTTTAGGTGAGTATGGTTTATGGCGAAGGAGGGCTTGGGTAATGTAATTGAAGGGAAGTGCGGCTTTTTAGGCACTGGGTCATTGAATGAACATCGGCTGGAGAGCGCGCATTCGATATATAGATTTACCGGAGTCTTGCTTTCTTTCTTTCCTTCGTTTTTGCGAATCCCCGCGCGGTTATGTTGCTGACGTCAGGAATACGGTTTTGGATCGAAGTTTAATTATTAATCGCTTTTTAGGATAAATCATGAATTTTAATAATTCGACGGTAAAAAGCCGTGTTTTAAAATTATGAAATTGGAAATTACAAGCTTGTAAAAGCACCTGTTTATGTATACACGTAAACGTATACATATATAAATTCATACGATATGATTTTGTTGTGTAATCATGAGAAAGGTATTCCCTAATCCGCGCCGCTCAACATCACACGCCGCGCTAACTCGACACAATCACCTCCGCGGCAAATGAAGAAATTATTCCATTAGGCCGAACAGCGCTCCTGCGCAATGTAAAACACGCGCGAACCATGTCGCCGTCTAATGAAACTACGACACATCCACACGGCGGCGACGGCGACGACCTAGCGCTAGATTGCTCCCTGAAAAAGGCATCTCCTTGCCTCCCTTTCTCGTCAATCGAGAGCGCGCGAACGCGCGCCTATGTCCCAAAGTAGCTCTCCAATCAGCGCAATTAGACCCGCAACTGAGAGCCAATTAATAAAGTCTCGGGATCAACGCACGCGACGGCACGGCAACGGGCGAAAACTGTGTCGAGGTGCGCGAGAGAGGATCTACCTGCTGCGTGTGTTTATGCAAGTCTGCATGAGTATGTGTGTAATATGTATGTATATGGGGAGAGGTCTGGTTTCGCTGTAGGTGTGTGGGTGAGGTGAGTTGGCGCCCCGCGGGCTGTTGCAAGCCGCAGCTGCACGCGCGTTTTTGGGAGAGTGATTGAGACGGTGGTGACGGAACGATTTCGTTCGTTTTGGATGTGGATTATGTCGCGGGTAATAGGAGCGAGATTTAAAGCAATCGAGATGTCGAAAGTGATAGATGAATGTAAATAGCTTTTATTTACTAGGCAAAAAGTCGGGATTATCTTGTTGTTTCAGAAATTTGAATAATCGCTGGTTTACGTAATAGGCATAGATACGTTCAAATGACTGTAACACCACTCTTTATTAATTTTTACAAGAAATTTCTTGCTGTCTTCCTTTTTAATTCTCTATATTTTTCGAAATTACTTTGAGTACATACCCTTGCATATCACTCCCATCATTACTTTGTCCCATACCATTCATACACTCCAACAACTATATAACTCCATAATTGCTGCCGAACGTAACCCATTAATCTATTCGAAACGTCCCCCCGCATCGTCTACATATTTATGTATCTCCGCAGCTATCTGTTTACACGCTAGTCTCTCAAATCCGCGGAAAGTCTCTCTCTCTCTCTTTCTCTCTCTCTTGCAAAAACTCGTCTGCGCGCGGCATCGGATGATGATCAATTTTCCGACTAGGGCAGGTGGAATCGCGACTACGTCATCAGCGCTCTCTCACGCCGCTCGATCGTCAAGACTCTCGGTACGTATAATACATATACCTACCTATATACGCGCTAGACAAGAGCGAGCGAGAGCCGTCAGGCTAACCGGACCACCCATCGCCGCGACGCTCCATATAAAGCTGCGCACGCATGCTGTCTCGCTCTCTTCTCCTTCTTCTCCCTCTTCTTCTTCCTTCTCTTCTTCTTCTTCTTCTCCTTGAGCTGTGTATACCTTCTCCTGCAAGCGTTTTTTTTTCGAGGCGGAGAGGAGAGTTCTTGCGCGGTTTCTTGCCGCGTGCGCGAGAATTATAAATTAAGCTATTAAACGCTTGTTCGGCGCTTTTTGCGCGACGACGGTCACGGCGGCGATGATGATGATAATGATGATGATGATGGGAAAGCGCGGAAAGAGAGGAAGAGAGAGACCAGACGATAATATTCTGTGTGTAACGAGCGTAGTATAGGTTGCCGCGGTAAAAAGCGCGAAATTTTCAATATACCGCACATGATGAGGGATCTGCTTGTAAGTGACTGTGTCGCCGTCGTCGTCGTGAAGGACTGGATTGTGTCGTTGCGGGTTGTTGTTGCTGGTTATCAGTTAGCGTGTTGAGTTGATGAAGATTTAAGTAGACAAGGGGTGTTTTAATGCGGACAGTTCGAGTGTAGTCTGAGATCCGATTAAAAATTCAGTAGTAATTATGGGGGTTTGAGATTTCATTACTTGTTTTCACTCGTGAATGTTAATCACTTGAAAATTACATTGGGTTTCAAAATTCAGGGCTTCGAATATTATTGAATTTTCATTCATTTGATAACGGGAAAACATTTGAAGGAAATTTACAAAGCAATATTCTAGGATCATTGTACACCCATTCCCAAAATAAGAGACTTTTTTTCCTAAATCTCAAGCAAACCAGCAAAATCGGTAAACGCCCGCAAAACTCGCATCAATCTTCCGATCAATTCATTCACAAAGAGACTAGCAAGAACAAGGACGAAGAAGAGAAGGCGGACGACGAAGAAGAAGACGACGGCGCTGGCGCGCGAAAGAACACGGAGGGGCTCGAGACTAAGTCGCTTGCTCTCTCTCTCTCTCTCTCGCTCTCGCTGTAAAGGCGACCGTCCGTGAAAAGCAGTAACTTCCGGTTAAGTCAAACAGGGCGCAAAGTCGCCTCCGCGCCGGGAACTTCGGACTTGGAAAGTCCCAATGAGGCGTGTAATGCCATTAAAGGGAATCTTATTACGCCCTTAACGCGCGACAGCGTCTTTCTCTCGCTCTTGCTCGCTCTCCGCAACAAGTATTACACGGCCACACGAACTCTGATCGTAATTAAGTCCCGATTAATTCTACGGTTAGTCTGGGGCGGTGGCGCGGGCGCGTGAGGCGCGAGTTAAATTAGTGTCCTTAGGCGCAAAAAGTAAGTTCACGCGGTATGTATAGAGGTGTTTTTTTGCTGGAATCGAGTGGATTATGCATGCGGTGTTGGCATTATGGATGGTAGATTTTTTTTATGAAGGAGTGATAAGCTGGAGCTAATTTATTGCTGTGAAAGAGTTGCAGTTTTGTATGACTTTTTTGTGTGAGAAGAAATTGAATGGAAGTAAATTTCCTATATTAATATTTCAGCGACTAAAATTTTTTTAATATGTTGTTAACTAGGGCTACACGATATAGCAAGATTAATCTTGGTACTGCATTGTCTTGCCTCAATATTCAAGACAATAATCGATACAATATTTCTATACAGTTTTCGATATAATATCAAGATTGTGGTGACAAAAATATAAAGAATCTTGTCTTGTCTTGAAAACAACTTAACATTTTCTAATCGTAAGAATTTATCAAAATAATCATAATAACTAATTAAGTAAAAGCAATTATTTAACTCGCACACAAAGGCACCTTTGTTAACTGAATAAAGTTAACTAGTTGCTGATGCCCATCTACTGACGAGATGTGTGCCACGCTCCTATATCCTCTCGGACCAACTTACTTAGGGACGTGAGGCTATAGGGAGATACGCCGCCTAGCAGCAGCGCATGAACTAGGCTCTGGCCGGCAGCACATATACCTATGGTGGGATAAATCAAATTTCAAATTTAGCATTTATTTATACTTGGACCGAAATATTATTGTTTTTATATTAAACGTAATGTATTTGTATATTATATTACGTTCAATTACATTATTCTCAAAATTCAGTAAATTTGTAACTTAAAAGTTTCTTAAATTTAAGGACATTTCTAACCGTGAATCATTTTAAAAGGTCTGAAACCCAAATACCCAGAGGGTGCGAGGTCTTCGGAAAAAAGTGTGCCACAAAAACGTGCGATAGTGAACGAATCAATTATTTCAAAAACTCATAACCAAAATGGCCGGGGGACACGAGATTCGCGTAAAAGGGTTAGTCACGCAGACAGGCCACTGTAAGCAAGCGATTATTTGAACAATTCATGAACCCAAAGAGCCAGGTGATGGAAGGTCCTCGTAAAGTAAGGGAGTTACATAGATATGGGACAATAAGCGAGTCGATAATTTAAAAAAATCTTAAACCCGAATAGTCGGAGATCGCAAGTTTCGTGCAAAACGAAGCAGTTGTGCAGTTACGCAAACGTTTTTAATAATCAACTCTTTTACTGCCACACGCCTGTGTTGCTCCCTTTTATGCGTGGGCCTTGCGTCCGCAGGCTATTTGGTCTAAAGAATCCTTCAAATAATCGACTTGACTACAGTCGCACGTCTACGTGGCTAATTCCTCTTTTACATGGACCTCATGTCCCCCGACTATTTGGGTTTAAGCCTTTTTTAAATAGTCAACTAGTGTACTATTGTATCTTACTACTTCACTTCAGCGTGCCTTCTCCATCTACACGAATTTCGACTCCCTCTGCTATTTGGTTAAAAACTTTTTTAAATAATCGATTCGTTTATTGTTGTCACACGTCTAGGTAAGTCAATATGATCAAGAATTTCAAGACAAAACAATAATACTTTTCATATGGACTGACAAGACCAAGACAAAAGAGAAATTGTCAAGAATTTACAAAAGCGAGACAATAATTACAAAAATATTGCATTGTCTTGCTCTCGTGCAGCCCTATAATGTTAACGTTTGTCTATTATATTTTTCTTATTATTTTTCGATACAACTTTCACGCTTCGAAATCAGTTACGAGATCTTCAGTTTTTTAAATAAGTTATTTCAATTATTAACTATGATACCTATTTTTTTAGACATCAAAAAGTAATTTAATTTATTGATTTGTAATTTCCCATCTCGAAGGTACCTCACACAAACTACCAAAATTGATTACACTAAACATCAATAACCATCCACTCCCCATAAAAATAATAATCCATCCCCCGCACACCCACGCCATCTACCCTAAACTTACATCCCTTCATAAAATTTGAAAACCAATCAAACGCGGCATAACTGCCGTCCTACAGCCAAACCTCCTTCTTCCTTCTTTTCGCGATGATTAATTCAGGAAAGTTCGAAGGGCCTCTCTCGACCTTAGCCTTAGCACACGCACACACATACATGCGAGGAGGATTTGCTTTTGATCAAGGAACTGCGCCCTGTACATTTCGGGTAGGGTAGCAGCAGCGGCGGCGCGTAAACTACGTAGCGCAATCTCCTTGGACGTGAACGGGCCGGGGCGAGTTATATGCGGCAAGCAGGCCGAGACAGGCCGAGGAGGAGGCGATTCCATGATTAATGCCGCAAACAGCGTCGTCGTAGTCGCGACGCTGTCGTGGTCCAGGCGTTGGGCTCTGTGTGTGTCTATGTGTGTGGGAGAGCTGAGGTGAGCTGAGGTAAGGGTAGCTACGGTAGTGGTGTGGGGTTAGGTGGTAGTTTGAAGACGAAGAGCTGGAAAACAGAAATAAGTTAACATTAAGATTTAAATAATAAAATACAAAATTTTGATCAAATTAAATCTATGATCATCTCAGGCGAATGAATTTAATTATCGCTTACATCACAGACCTATAAATTATAATTTTCTCGTTAACCGACAAAAAATAATATCACACAGTCCTTCAGCCGGAACCGCGATGCAGACGTATTAAGTATACCATTGTTCGAATAAATCAACGACAATTTTAAAAGCAAAACGACCTCAAACGCGCAGTAAGTCACATCGCGCGTATACGCGATTCCTCGCTTCGCGGCTTTTCCTCCGATTTCCTGTGGCGCGTGAGAAATTTAAAATAAATCAAACTTATCTGTTACTCGCTCACAGTGATATACACACGCGCGTGCGCGCAGTGATACTAAACAGAACACTATACAGCGAGCGTCGGTGCGACTTTTATTTCGTTTCTGTCAGCTGCTTTTTGTGCCCTCGCTCTCCGTTTCTCACCGGGGCATCTGTGATTTCGGGCTCAATTAATTTGACGCGATTGTGTAGGCGGCGCTTTTTTTTCGGGTGTACTTTTAGTGCGGGCGTTTAAATGAATGACGATAAAAAGGATAGAGGTTTAATGCCGTCGTTGGCAGGAGGGGTGAGTATTTTAGCTTTTTCTAAAGCTAAAGCACGAATAAGATTATACTTATAATTATTATAATTATCATATCTTTTTATATAACACATCGTCTATCAATAATGCTTTTCTCAAGATAAAAATTTTATTTCATCCTCATATCCATGTGTACAGTTTCCAAAAAAAAGCTTACAACATTTTAATAACCTCCCTAAAATCCACACACCAGCAAATGCATAATTTCATCCATCCAACGTACTACCTATATACCTACCCCTCCCCATGCTCCCAAAAATCCCTATTTCCCCAAAAATATCAATCTACACACCCTCTGATCACATACACATACACTTCTCCCCTTCCCCTCACTCCCTCTCGTAAATCCGGCGACCGGCCAGGAGAAAAAAAAGAGAATTCCAAGCCTCGGGCAACAACGCGGCGTCTTCGGTGAATAAATACGGTCAGCTATAGTAGCGCGCGTGCTTACGCCCCGGGGCGACCATCTGTGCCCCCGCGCGTCCGTCCGCCACGTGGATTGCATTATCGTTTGCGCGAGCGAGAGATGAGGGAGAGGGAATACATTAGCGGTGACGGATAGGGGGGAGGAAGGGAGATGTCTTATTAAGGACGGGTGCGTGTGTATGTGCGCGTGAGGGTATGGATGGTTTTTTGGAAGTTTGTGATTGAATGGCTCAATCGGTGTGAGTTTTGGATTATTAGGTGAATCGTATGCATTTTTATTATGGAGATGTGTATGCGTATCTTTCTATTGTAATTGTATAATGTCGTTTTATTGACTGATGTTTGCTTAGTAAAGTAGACGTTAATAAACTAGTCGTTGTAATTACGTAGAAAGTAGTAAAAAATTACATCTAGATTGAACTGTTTGTTTAATATATTATCCGAAGTGTGCATTTTATCCAAGAGTATGAAATATTTGTCGACTCATTACAAAATAATTCCACAATTTAAAAATAATTCTTCTATTCCTTATTCCCTTAATCAAGAACGATATGAAGTATTAGCAACAATAAATATAAACGAAAACTGTCAGAACCCATCACCCACCCTTTTATCCCTAATTAAACTTCATTAAATTCCACAACCAAATAGTATAACCACCGTCGTAAAAAAGAGCCATATCACCGACTATTTATTTCAAAATTATGCAAAAGCCCCAAATCTCATAAAAATCTAATTCCCTCTCTAAACTCAGCTGACACTCGCCCTTCGCTATATACATTCACATACATTGTATGCTATACACTCTCCGGGAAACGAGCTAACGACCGCGGGCCATCAAATCAATTACCAAAGCTCGCACGCGCTCTCTCGTCCTCTTATCTCCCTCTTTTTGCACGAAGGAAAAAGAGAAACCCCGCGATCGTCGCCATCCGTGACTAATCACCGGCGCAAACTCTCCCCATTAATCAAGATACCGATCTCGCCAAGAACAATGCATTTACCCACCACCGAAAAGATCATCCTTACACACAATAATAATAATAATAATAATAACGACGTACGACTACTCCTTCGCTCTACTTTATCTCGCACCGCATGACTAATTCGTTAGACCGGCACACATACTGTATTATACGCGCACAGTCTCTATACAGTGGCAGCAGCGTGACTATCATCTGGCAGTAGCGGCGTCGGCGGTAGTAAAAGTGCGTGCGCGAGAGGGGGGCGGTGCCCCGAAGGGGTGTCAGGTTACCGGTAGCCCGGCCGCCACCAAATCATCCTGTCACCCCTCGGACGTGCGTACTATACGCGTACATACGTAGATTGGGCGCAGCAGTAGAGGACCGTCGATGCGCTTTTGCCCGCTCGCCGAGTGAGTGCGAGGTTGCTTCGAGCGGTCCGGTTGGCGTTGATGATTGTCACGGTACAGTGTCGTGTCGCTTGTGAGAGTAGATTTCATCTTACTGATTGTCAAATATATAGGGTGGAATAGTGTATGTTGCAGAATGAACTATAGAACAGAAATTAAGTAAATTTAAACCTTCGAATTTTTTTGAAATAATATATTTTATGATAGATGCTTATAGTAGATCAAAGAGATAAATAATTATATTTTGTACGATGAAAAATTTTGTATTTCATTTCTATAAAGTTGTTATTTTCTACAATAAATAAGTAAATATCGTAAACGAAAATCAAAAGAAACAAACATTATATACTTATTATAATGACCTATTTCAAAATGAAAGCTGTATCGCATTCTTCGTTCATAAACTTCAGCAACCATGCGGACATTAATGATTTTCCAAACTTTTTTCTTCAAAAAACGACCTTTTTATGTGTACCCTATTGTACCGAAAATCCATAAACCGAGAAATTCCTCCTCTAAACCATCAGCTAGCCCTTGTATACATTTTTCGCTCCTACGTAAAAAACTTCTGTGTAATTTATTACACCTTTTTTTATTCATCCACACACATACGCGCGCGGAAAATAATAGCCAGGACGATAAATTACATTTGACGACCGGGCTCGCACGACTCCTTGATTATCCGGCGCCCCGTCAAATGAGCACACGCAGCCCCTTGCTCTCGTTCCCTCGATTTTCTTCTTCTCTGCTCTCACTCTCTCCCTACTTCTACAGCGCGCGCTCCCGCCCATCCCAAATTGCCAATTTTATCGATAATACGAATCTTGTAATTCGATAGAGATATAATGCAAATTCGCTTAATTGTTCCGACGAGCGTCGCCGCTGGGAAAGAAGAGATCGGGTGGTACTGTTGGTTGGGGGCAGTAGATGGGAATGAGATGCTGATTGTTTAGGAAATAAAGGAGGTCGGTTGGTTCTGCCTCGCATCTTTTGATCTTGAATAATATTAGATTGGTCAGTTATTTATTCGGGCTCTACGGTTCATGTTTTTGCATTCGTTTGGATGTAAGCAATTTTCGATAAACAATTCAATTATAAGTATACTGAAAAAATTTTTTCTGCAGCATAACAATTCTTTCAATACAAACTATATAACTGGTTTTCTTTAACTATTTCCCAACACAAAACATTACCATTACCCTGAAAATAAAAAAAAATCTTTTAAACAACTCTCGATAAAATCCTATGTATCAAATTCTAATGAACAGACTTTGCCCCATACGCAGACACTCCAACAGACACGTACCGTCTCCCCATTGTCCTCCACACCTAGCTCATAGACACGCGGCGAGATAGAGTTTCCATCGTCGGCGACGGCAATAGACAACGCGCCAGATGGCCCGTATACGAATTTGTACCGGCCGATTGTGCCGTTCACCTTGCTCCCGTATACGCGCGGATTTCCGTTGAGGGGCTGCTTTTCCCGAAAAAACGACGATTTTTCTCCCCCCATCCCCCGCGCTGCACGGAGAGTTTATAGGGTAGTAAGTGTATAAGGGCAAATGTTACGCGATACGTCGTAAATTTTTGAAGTCCGATGGATTTGGGATGTGAGTTTTGGAATTTATGGGATGAAAATATTTGGTGGATCATTGTAAAATGTAGTAGATAGTATACTTTTATAGTTATATATTTGGAATCCGTTTAAAAAACTTTTAAAATATTGCAGAGTTATTAATAAAGTTTATTGGAGTACTTGACTTTTTCTTTTTCTGCAAAGATTAAAATTTATAAATAATATCTATAATAATTGATAGAAAATGACACAACTAGAAATTAGTAAATATTTTGCACGTATTACCGATAAAACTCTCACTTCATCTCTTTAAAACCCCATCAAACCAACTTCAGCCCTTGTCCTAATGAAGAAATCAACGGTCAGGCGATACCTTGCCAATAAAATCCCAAACACACCTGATGCTCTTTAAACTCTAACGCACACACACCTATACTGACTTAACCCCATCGTAATTGCAAATCCCCCGCGCCGTAACTTTCAAGTGGCCGTTTAAAGGGTTGAGCTTCCCATTAGCATAGAGTCCCAGTCTTTTCCGTTCGACTAAAAAGTCGTGCAGGGTCGTCGTTGTCCTGCGGTCGTCGTTGGTGTCGGCGTCGTTTGACTCCCCGCTGCGGACGACGCCAGCCATGTAAATGCTCGGCGTGACGCACCGGGCGCCCAACGCACGCGAGCCCCGGAGCGCGAGGTTTCTCATCGCGTAATTAAAAACGATAAGAACTCGGGAATGCGTATGTGTGTACAGTGTCGAGAGTACAGTCGGGATGAGCAGTTATGGTGCATTGTTTTGGTTAGAAGAGGTCGGTGAACGTGTGAGGATGATATGAAGTAGTATACATATATTTCAAGTCGATTATAAGTATATATACGAATTTTGTTTCGGAGTCGTTTTACTTGTGGTTTTTACTATTAATTTGAAAAACATGAAAAGGATGATTTGATGCGGAAAATAAAAAATGGCAAAAATTTAATTTATATAGCTCATATAAAAATAATTATACAGACAAGTTCATACATTTAGAAATTAATAGATTGTTTTCACTCCTGAAATACACCAATTTGAAATATATTGTCGCACAAATCGTTTTTTCCTACATCCGCTATAAAGTCAATTAATACATGAAAATACAAAATTATTAGCAAAACATATATGTTGATATGCTAATAATTTTTGAAAAATTTTTGCACAAGACTACTATACCCATTCTACCTATACTTTTAACATTAAAAAAGAAACCAACAAAGTCAAGTTGAAGAACCTCCTATAAACCACCTTACCCCATCCACACCTACCCTTTCAACTTTTACCAGGGACTGTACCCCGACTAAGAACTTAATTACCCAGTGCCACACCCGCGCAGCAGCGATCGCGCGCGCACGCTTCGTGTCACGCGACGAGTATACGCGCGGAATTAGAATGGATGCGCGCACAGCTGCTTAGCTTTTACGCCGATCAGATCGCCGCCGATAAAGCTCCGGACGTATACGAATAAATTATGAAAAGGAGTGTGAGTGTGTATATGTGTAACGATCCGAGACGCTTTTTTCGTTGAGATAGGTGCGCGTTACGTGCGAGAAATTGGATTGAAATGAATGAAAGGAGGATTAGAGATGGGGTGATGGTATATAAGTGGTGGTTCGGTTTCGTGTGGAGTGGTTTGGTGATTTTAAGAATCTGATTTGCTTGAAAGTATATATAGGCAAGTTTTAAATATTATCTTGACAATTAGAAATGCAATGTGTAAGAAGGATCTTTATAGTTTTATATAATATACAATTTTGTTGTAATATATTACATGTTTATCTTATAATTAAAATTGATATCCTGTATTGAGAATATAGTATTTAAAATTCTAAAGCAATTTTCAATACAAAATTCATTAGAATTCTTGTACACCGTTTCCAAACTATTTTTTTAAACCAAATTTCAAGAAAAAAAAAATATTTTTTACAGTATGTCAACTTCACTTGTTTAAATTTGACACCGTAGTTCAATGAATTATACATACATCGCGTAAAATAGTTATACGATATCAGCAATCACCCACTCCGTTACGAATTCCACCCCCCACCCCCAGCTGGAAACCAAATTACCCCGACCAAACTTCATTGCCCCGTTCTCTCGCTATCCGTTGAACAAAAAAAAAAGAACCTACCGACACCCCTTCACCCCCTCCCCCTCTCGCACATCCGAAAAACGCGGTTTCGCGCGAGCTGCTGCTACTGCTGCTAAAAACCGGTCGCGCGTTGCAGAGATCGGGATCATTCGATTCCGTATCGCGTTAGCCCCGTTCGCCGTACGCGCACGCGCAAATCTAATAGAAGCATTCCCGTGGCAGTGTAGCGTCGAATGTCACCCTCTCGCTTTTGATTGGCTAATCCGGCCTAATCTAATCGGAGCCGGCGCAAGCGCGCGCGCCCTTTTCGAGAGATTTCCGATGACGCGCGCTCCGCGTGAGAGAAAGTATATAGTATAGATAGGTACACGCCAGAAAAAGAAGAGTGAGAGGAGGTTTAACGCGTCGCTGAGATTCGATTATGATGGGAAAGTGCGCGATTTTTGCGAGTTCCTGCGCACGCGAAGGAGGCGAGAATGGGAGGTTGATTTAGCGAGAATTGATAATAGATTTTTGGATCGATGAAATTGAGTATAATGATATTATTGTCGGGAATTTTAGTCGAGTTTGAGAGATTGCGTACCTTGTCTATTTTGTTCATTATGAAAACTGATTTATCATTCATAATTATATACTTTATAACGTACATAAAATTTTACCTAACTTACGAGTTTGCATCCAAAGTGCTTACTATAGCCGAGCAATGCAGACCCGCATATAAAACCTCGAAAGAAGTAAGATAGCTGTGAAAAATATTAAAAAATTAATTGAAAAACATCGTTCTGCAAATATAAAAAAAAACTCCAACTCTCTCCCCCATATACATTCTCTTATTTTACAAATAACTTAACACCGAAACATTTACTAATTTTCACATCCCTTTGTTTGTTACAGGTACGTATACCCGCCAAACTCCTCGCTATTACTACAGCTGACTGGGCCGCGGGTAAGGTATATCCAAAAGCATCAACATCTCACCCCCGACAACAACTACACGGCACCCCTTCAACAAACAAACAAACAAACTGCGCGAGGCCCCCCGCTCCACCTCTTCTCTCTCTCTCTCTCCGCATCGATACATCAGCGCCATGAATATTAGATACCCACCCAGCCGTTCTCTCCTCTCTGCTGTGCGCGCGACACCGACCTCCTCCTCCTCCACGGAATTTCCCGTATTCCGAACGGCGATACGAGCGTCTGCGTGATAATTTCGCTCGCTCGCATACCCACACACACACACACGCGCGCAGGAATATAGAGACGTCCGACACACCCCCGCTGTGTAGGCGAGGGTGCATACATTGTGCGCCGGGGCGGACACCCCTTTGTCCCTCTTTCTCTCTCTCGCCACGGCTTCGTCGGTGTGGGTATATGTATATGGGTGAGCGTCTCGGTTTTAATGCGTCTGAGGGAGGTGGTGTGCTGCTAGGTTTACGCGAGAACGCAAGAGTTTCTCCGGCATTCTTATTTCGACGGAGTCTTCGGGCTTTTCTTTTGTCGACTCGGAGAGGCGACGGCGTCGTTGGCGTTGTCGTCGTGCATGCCTGTTTATTTCGTGCATGCGATGCTTTCTGGAGGTAGTGTTTGTTTTAGAGTTTCTTTTTTTTTTGTAAGGGAATATCATGATAAAAGTTTCTTTAAAGGAATGAATATTGCTTTCTAAATTCTAGTATTATCTTTATTATATTACCACAACAATTGCTACAAATGTGGTACTTAAACGCACCATAATTATGTATTAATTTTATTTTTAATTTTGTTCAATAATTTATTTAATCTCCTCGTTACACATTGACCAATATAAAAAGTCCTTAATTTATCAGTTCAGGAAAAGTTTCCCAACATACATTTTCAAATACAAAATCATAACCAGCAGATCTACTTAAAAAAAAAAAATAAAAAAAAAATGTTATTATTTAGAAATTTTCTCCTACACGGCCATCACCATAATCCCCATAATTTTTCCATGATCCTCCCCGCAGAAACAATAGCCCGTCCTACACACCACGTGTATCACAAGCGCGCACCAACATCGTTACATCCCTCCCTTCGCATTGACCCTATACACCCACCGAGCCGTCGTCGTCGTCGTCGTCGACGAGAAGCCAATAATACCAGTTGAGCGCTTGCGCGGCCGTCGGCTTATTATTTTCCTACGGCTCATCGAGCCCGGCTTTCTGTGCCACTATCAATTACACGTCGTCTCGGCCGACCCCCGAAGTATAATGTACATGTGCGAATGCGTCGTATATACACGCGGCCGTATGAGCGCGCAAGCGTCGTGGTGTACTTACGGCCGGATAAACTTTGCCGAAATCCCATCTGCGCTGCGGGATGGTGTCGTATTGGCTATTGATTCGGCCTGACTTCTTTTTAAAGGGTTCTGGGCTTGTTGGGTTAAAAAATTATTTTATAAATATAGTAGCTGTTTTTTATTATTAAAATTTATATAACTTCATGTAACCGCACTGTTTTTACAATGTACTATCCCTATACATTTTCCCGAGCCAATAAACACCTTATATCTTACCGATACATGGCACAGCAGCCCCTTTAAAAACCTCCCATAAAGCCTAAAAAAAATTCTACCTCTGCCTTAACCCTTTCCCGCTACTTTCCTCGCATTTTTCCATCCACTCTCTTAGGCCTCGCTCCTCTACACACTTTGCATCCCATCGTGCTCGTAGATAACCTCGTCGTCGCAGGTGCAGCGCTCACGCGCGCTCCTATGTAAATCGATCCTCCTTTCTCTCTTTCTCTCTTTCTCTCTCTCGCGCGCGCAAAAAAGGGCCCGCCGTACAGAGAAAACGAAATTCCAGGGAGGGGGCATGTAAGTAACGCGACGACCCCAAAGTGGCCCGAGGCGCGTGCGCTCGCGACATATGGCGCGGTCGGGCTCGCGCGCACGCGCACTGCCATATGACTGTCTCGAATGCTGGAGATGTATAGGGAAAAGAGTAGGTCTCGAATTCTGACAAGGCGACGTGTGTGTACGTCAATCACGTGGGATCATAATTCGACGCGTACTTCTTTTTCTCTTTATTTGGAAAGGATTTGGCGATGGGGTAAGGGAGCTAGAGTTTGCTCTGGGTTCTTTCAACTAATAGGTCTTGCATAAAATTGTGAATGTATGTACTGAATACCGGCGCATTATGTTATTTTATTACACAATGTAGATAATATGCAGCAGAGGAATAGAGAAGTTCTGTTATATATAGATTATGTTTTTAGTTTTCGATATTTTCCATAACTTATAATACTGAAAAACGTAAAATGTTTCATTTCTAATTAAATTTAACAAATATTTATTATACACTGACGACAAAAACTTATGCTCTTTAAATTAACTCGCATAGAACCTTCAACGCTAACCTTGCAAAGCTTTTTTCCTCCACCGATCATAATACTAACTCGGTTCACGACGAAAGGGTATCATCTCAGCGGCGCGGACACTTACACGGACGTAAATGGCGCGCAATAATACAGATAACACTCGGACAAATGATGATCCTATATACCATCTCTGCTCTCTCGCTCTCTGTGTCTCCACGGGCGATCTAGTATCCGCGCAGCACATAAATACATATATACCTATACGTATATATATACACGCACCTTGGGACAGTGCGTGTGTGGCCCGAGCCGTCGCTGCCGCCGAGTTGTCACTCGCGCGCGCGCTCCTATCGCGACTCTCTTTTTGCCCTCGTATACTAAAGAGGCGCGGATAGGGCGGACGCGGGGGGCAAAAAGGACAAAAATGATCGGAGGCAAAAAGATAAGGATCGAGGGAGAAAGAGAGGGACAAAGAGGAGACGCGGATTTCCAGTTTTTCTTGTTAATAGGCCGGGACGCGCGCACGCGCGCTGCTCGTTACGCGCTCGACACTGTTTCGACGTATCTTTTATAGGGCTGCCGTGGTTTTTGTCGGCGGGTGTTATAGATTATTATTTTACTGTGAGAAAAAAGGGGAATTACATCGATGGAAACGGGTAATATAGTATTGAGGATTACTAAGATTGCACTATATACTCTCAATATTTAACAGATTCTATATCTGAAGTGATAAAGTTTTAATACATTTTTTTACAAAAGATTGTCGTTCAAATTAATATTATGCATTATTATAAAAAAAAGAATTTCAAACGTATTTTATGTAATCCATTGCCCCTCTAGTAAACAACTGATTTACATTACAAACATCGATATTTTCCTTCCACAAAAAACTGATCACTCGTTCACAAGCCACCACTTAAAAGTCCGCCAATCGCAGCGACAACAGCACCCTCGCCTCTCATTTCCGGCCTTCCTCATCACTCCACCTTCGCTGAAACCTCTTTGTCTCTCCCTCCGTCCCATCGTCGTCTCGTTTTCTTTTGTACCGCAGCCGCTATATCGCAACTCTCTCTCTCTCTCTCTCTCTGTCTCTCTCGTCAACAGCAGCTCTCTCGACCTAATGAGGATAATTCCTGCATCGATTGCCGGCGAGTGGTATAAATCATTCTTAATTAAACGATAGATATATTTAATTAGACTACTGCTGCTACCGCTACGTCAGCATAGACTCTCGCGGCCGGTTAGTTATGAGCCACGTCCTTCTTCCTGCTCCGCCTCGCAGACCCTCGCTTCTATTATGCGTACATATATATACGTTTATATATATATATATACGCGTCGTCCGTTATCTCGCGGTGGGCGATTCCCGAGCGCTCGGGCATCTGGCATCGACGACTGGTATATACGTGCACTCGCGTTCACTTTTTTTTTGTACACGCGCGAGTGCACATACAGCGTATATCTGTTTTCTGCCGTGCGCAAAAAGCGCGACGCGGAGATTCTCGAGGACGGGAGTGAAAGTATATATACCCTATACGCGCAATAAAATTTAACGCGTCGGTACAAATTACCCGCGCGCGCGCGATGGATCGCGCGTGAGATCGGTTGATGGGTATAGTGAGGATATATTTGTGTTTACGTGGGGAAGGTTTATTGTTTTGAAGGGTTTTTGCGGAGTGGTAAATGGTTGTGTATAAAGTACATAGGGAGTTTTGTGACGTTTTATGGATATTTAATCAGTAAGTATGGGAGTAAAAATGCGATCTTTATAATCGGGTAAACAGATGAGAAGAAGTACGGGAATGTGATACGGCGGATGTAAATATAACTTGCAGTTTAATTTTTGTCGTTGAATTATTTAAAAAATAAAAATAGAAAAATTCTGGATAAATAATGGCATTGTAGTGTTCTTTATCGAATATGGAACGGTTCTAAATGAATAATTAGTTAACGTTTTTCATTTATTATCATCTATAGAGGTATAATCACTTCATCAATATTCTAATTATATACCTTCCCTGGTGGAAATCTAATACATTTTTTAACTAATAACTGACTATTTATATTAGGAACTTCCTATGAAATGAGAATTTCTCTTGTTCAGTTTCCAGCTCCTGGTGAAACACTTTTCCCCTGTTATTCGGCCATTTAATAGATTGAAAAATAGAATGAGTTTTTCGAAGACGGGCACAAGCTTGTTCTTGAGTATTTTAAAGGTGTTAAAACTCATCAGTGTCTTTAGTCTGGATATGGCTTATAATAGAAGGGTTGCAGTTTTGGCATGGAGTGAAAGACACAGAATCAGATGGAGAAATAAAAGTTTTGCTGAATTATTCATAGAACGAGTACAACAAATCATTTTTTTGGGTTAATTTTATTTATTTATTTTGGGAAGCCAATCAATGCCCTTTAATGCTCTTTCATCTACCATAAAATTAGTATGTACAGGCAAATAATTGTCGAAAAATCGTTTCATCATAGTGATTAATTAGCCAATTTTACAAACTATTTTGTAACTCCTTGGCCATTGTATATAGATGAATTTCTACTAAGGTTAAAATACAAAGAAACGAATAATTCAAATTTCAAGCTTCAAATTGATCTACCGCCTAATTTTCAGCACAGAGACACACATCCATCCTCACTCTCAACCAAACACTCGCTCCAACTGCTCTCACTCTCCAGCACATTCAACAAAACCAACAACTACAACAACACCTTTCCTACAGCAGCGCACTTTTGAACGACTCTAACGAGGTGCGAGAAACTTTCGTCCGCATCAGCAATGCACACACTCCTCCTCCCCCTGATTGACGCGATCGGACCGCGGCGAGATAACGTCGCTCTGTCCCTCTCTTTCTCTCTTCCCTATCCATCCATCCATCCATCACGAATTAACGAGAAAGAGCGAGCGAGCGAGCGAGCGAGTAAACGGGCGCGCGATTACGTGCGCTAGAGAATGTACACGTGCACGCGCTGGTATGCTGTCGCGGAATCGTATGGCAAGCGCGACGCGCGAACTGTCTAAAAGGGAATCGAGCGAGAGAAGAGTTTTTTTGCAGCGCGCTGTTTGGATGTTGCTTTATGGATGTCGTAGCCCGTGTAAGCGAGTGTAAGCGATCATGCCGCTCTCTGTGAGAGAGAAGGTGGTGCGCGCGAGAGGTCGTATGAATATATGGGGAGAAATTTTTGCGCGCGCGATCGTCTGGCTTTGGTGTGTAAGGTGTAGTATGCGGTTGATGAATTGGGCTTCGATTAGGAATGTTGATACATTAAGTTTTTTTTTCTTTTTTTTTTTGCTCAAGTGTTAGAGATATCTGTTGCAGTAAAAAGTACACGTTATTTACATAATCATATATTCACGGATATAACTCGTCACTTTTTATATAAATTACAATATAATACGCAACAATTTGACATCGACACATTTCCAACAACCCATAAATCATCATTATACACCCGAATCTAAACTCATCATCCGACACTTATGTAAAACCGACGCACTTCCACGTATACCGCACTCTGCCACTTCACACTCTCCTCCTCTGGACCCATTTCCACTCGCAGTGAAGCGCCGCGCCACTTCCGCGTGCTCCCTTTTAATATTAATCGCCCCGACAATTTGTAACTCGATACGTCCCTCGACACCCTCGAAAGAAAGAAAACCAACTCCGAGGATGAAAAATCCGTGTCTCTCGGAGGGCTTTTTTCTCGTGAAAGGAGGAAGCGTGGCAGAGAAGAAACAGATCATAGCGCGCGCGCCAGGCGCCACAGACGACCCGCTGAGAGGCGCACGCGCGTGTGCGTGGTAAATAGTCACACCCGCCGGGAAATTAGCCGTTAAGTGTCTTATGCATCCGGCGGCGAGATGATACGGACATGTGGCGGGAGAGAGACGTGGAGATTATTATGTGGAGCAGTAGTGTTTTTTTCTCGGGATTTCGGGTGAGAGGGAGAGAAGATGGGTATAGACTTGTGAGTGTCCAAATATTGGAGCGTCGGTGATTAATTGGGGGGCTTGGTGGAAATGTGTTCTTTAGCCGTTGCAAACGGGAATATCCATGATCTGCTTCTGAATTATACCACACTGTTGATTTAAATTTAAAAAACTTATGCTTTTTATGATTTTGATTTTGCGTATATGTAGGATCGATTTTTAATAAAAATGTATGCTAAAAAGCTTTGCCAATTGAAATACTGAGTCGACCAGCAACAAATAAGTAATGAAACAAAGTCAAACATTTGTTTTTCAACTCATTTAAGACATACAGATTTATCGTATGAATAAAACGACAAACAACGTTGGCCAAAAGTTCATTCACCGTTACTATTAAGAAAAAACTATTCATTGAGAGAAAAACCATACTTGTAAATAAACCGACACAGAGTTACAAAACGGACTAATTTTCATTTTCCATAAGTCCCTAAAGCGCTCCGCGACCGCCGCGAGACCAGGACATGTATACATACACATATACATATATATACACACAGCACGCCCGCCGTCGCGAAAGACAAATTACGGTTGTCGCGCATGCGTGCCGTGTGCCCTCGTCCTTTTTTCCTCCTTCGCCAGGGCTCTTTATGACGCACGAACGCACTCGCTCGCTCTTGCTCTCTCACTCTCTCGCGGCCCAAAAGCGCCGCGCGCCTTCTACGATCTGTCTTCAGGCGACGCTCTCTCTCTCTCTCGCTCGCGCAGATTCCCCTTGCAAAGCGGTTAATGGTCGCTGGCCTTATAAACGCGATCTCGCGGTCTCGCTTCGCGAGCAAAAACGCGCATCAAATTAAAATCGATCGCGCCGCGATGCCGATTCGGGGCCTCTCTCGCGCGTTTTTCTGCGCGCCTGCGTGGTGCAGGTTTAATTGCGAGATTGGTGCGAGACCGCTGCAGTTGGCGCGTCGAACGGTGATTTGTTGGTTTAATCATTGCGCCGCCGAGGTGGTTTATTAGGGGGAAGGCTGTCGGTATTTTTATCTAATTATGACGTATGGCCGGAATTAGAGATACAGGTATATATAGATCGGTATTGGGTAGACAAGTAAAGCGATCTTATTTCGCTGTTTATCATAAATATTAATAATTTTAATGGAATTGAGCGTCATAGTTTCCAATCTGGTCTTTTTTCACGACTATTAAACTGCTTGAAATTCTATTTTCGGTATAGAACTCCGATTTGAAAATTACATTAGATTCTGTCGGACTCGAAAAGGAAAAAACCGGTAAATGTATATTGCAATGATTTTTTTAACCTTTCTGTATAAAATTACGTGATGCGACATTAATGAATGTGAAGGTTACAGCATTGCAAAAACGCATAAAGTATTGGCACAATCTATGGGAAAAAATTTATCGCACAACATCTAATCGTTGAACCTTCTAAAATCGCGAAATAATTTGCAGAACTGTAACTCAACAACTTTTTAAAACTAAAACAAAAATCAATGGAAATCCTTTTCTCAAAAATCAAGTATAAAGAAAAAAAACAACAACAGGCGACAAAAGATATCACACAACCAATCAAGCACCAATCCCGTCACTTCTTCACATCACCAACCGTCACCTCGTCGCGTTCGCACTTTTCACATCGCCCTCGACAAAACACTCTCTCTCTCTCTCTGTCTTTCTCTTCCTCGCCCTCCACCCAATCCCTGGCGCGATCCCTTCCTTCCTTCCGTGGCTCACACTCTCAAGACTACACTGCGCGCGCGCGTGTGAAGGATATATCCAGAATTTACGGTGGTCGAGTATAAAATACAAAGAGCTGCTGGTGCTGCTCCTCCCGCTTCATCGTCGCCGTCGTCGTCGTAGTAGGCGAACGTATTTATGGCCACCGTAAAACTCGCGAGTTAATTGAATGTTCGACCTGTCGCGCGATAGCGTGGCGCGCGGACGTGGAGAGAGGACGGGGGAAGATGTGTCACGGCGGATCCCTTGGAATTCGATGTACGAGAGAAAGAGAGAGAGAGAGAGGAGGAAGTTTGGTGCCCGCGCCGTAGTTTTCGAAATTTCAATTGAGCCACGGTGTTTTATCGGCGAACAGAGGGGAAGGGATTTGAGGAAAGACGAAATGTTGCTGGGAAATTTTTCTTGTTGAGGGGAATGGGAGAAATGTTTCAGTTTGCTCAAGTGGTTCAGATGTTTTGTTGTTTTTCGTTTCTTATCGAATGCATAAGGTAGATAACGTCCTCTTTTTTAATTTTAGAATAGTACAATATTAGAAATGAATTATAAATCCCATAAAATAGTAAAATTGTTTCTTTCGCGTAATGTAAATGAAATTGTGTTATATAAATTAACAAACGTGAGTCTATTTTTACGATAAGTAAGTTTATATACCAACCATTTTAACGAACAAACCATCCATTCCACCTTTTAAAAATCCTCAATCGACCTTCTCAACGCACCGATAAAAAATGGAATTGTATACCTACCCTCTCGGCGTCTTCCCGATCGAGCTAAGCACGTCTAAGGCCAGCCCCTAGTGCGCGGCCTATTACATTTATTTAATATTATTTACGGCGGGTTTTACGAGCCCAATGATACGTACGTAGACGCGCGCGTGAGCGCGTGTAGTCTATCCAATATCAAATATAACGTCGTATAACGAGAGCGAGGGAGAGGGAAAGAGGAAGAGAGAAGGGGGCAATAAATGTACGGGAAACGGCGTAGATCGGGGCGATCGCGACAGACGCGTCGGAGACCCTTTACCTTCGAGCTCCTGCGTATATAGTGTACATATATAGGAGGTATTCCGCGTGCAGTAAGGTAAAAGTTAGGCTTTTAGATATAGTGTTTCTGAAAAGAGTGGTATATTATTACTATAATTTAAAATGTTTATATACTGGCGAATATTGAACTCATATTTTACATCTAGTAGATACGATCTAGACAATACGATATTTCCGTACTTATATTGTCTCGTTCTTGTGAATTTTTGAAAATTTCTCGCTTGCCTTGGTATTTTCAGTCAATGTGAAAAGTACTTATTATCGTCTTGTCTTGAAATTCTTGTTGATATTGGAGTTAGCAACAGTATGCAAGTCGCTTATTAAAAAAAGGC